>CP092093.1:36400000-36605000 GCA_029203775.1 Neoneuromus ignobilis | reverse complement strand
TTTTTATTATAATATTACATTTAATGCACATAGTCATTATTTGTGGAAGAACCGCGTTTTGCCGACCTCCCTAAAATAAGTACTGAAATACTTAAATTAGCTAGATAATTAGATTTAAAAAATTGTTGTACAAGAGGTATGAATGTTTGGAACTACATATTCAATTTTAAATTAATCAAATCCTTTTTTCGCTCATGTACTTTTCTTAATTGAATATTAGTGAATTTTCCACAGTACCAAAACGAGTATAGAAAAACTATCCAGTGTGTGGTGTTTAATGAAAATAATAAAATTCAACCCAAACAATTATTAGCAATTAAAATAGACAAAAAGTTTGTGAGTTTTCTAAAATCTTTAGAATTTAAATTCGTATATGAAATCGAGTTTAATTTCAACTATAGTACTCTTCTAAACGTATATGTTTTTCTCAATTGAATATTCATTTACTCCACAATTTGAATAAAATTAAGCACACAGTGTACATTTATTAAATAATTGAAAAAAAAACTCTGAAAAAACCTAAATTTAATTTCAATCTTTTAATTAATTCTTAGCTAAAGAGATTATGTAAAAAATATCTTCCCACCTTATATATATATATATATATATATATATATATATATATATATATATATAAATATCAGTATAAAGATTTTAAAGATTCGATGACATGCAGTTGTACAAGAAGATATTTTTTCTTTTTTTTCTGGAAAAAAAATTCTCTAATGCGATGACCGTGTTCAAACGGTCACGTCTGCGTGTAATGTGTCTTAACTGGTAGCGTAAACATTGTCATTCCTTAACCGATCCGACACGGTATCGAACTTCGTCGTTCAATTCCAATACATGTGTGTGTGTGTGTGTAGCTGATCTATTTTTTTCCCATTCGATCCCGTCATCCGAATCTCATTTCTGTACACTAATCGTCGTACCGATCGACGACCAGTATGGTGTCCGTACGAAAAGGGCACTATTTCACATCTCGGTGAGCACATTGGTCACGCCATGACTGTCAAGAAATCCATACAAGTACGACGTACACAAAGACTCTATTTAGTGTTTCGCGATGCCAGTGTGTTATAAAATATATCGTATGATTTGGTTCGTTAGATTCTCGATTGGCAGGTAAAGCGTGGACAATTGGACAGTCGTGACTAGGTGTTTTGACCCTGGTCCGTCGTTGTTGGTGTATGTTTTTTTTCGTTGTTGTTGTTGCTGTTACTTCGATCGGTCGGTTCCAATCGCTGGCATCTTATTTCTGATCTGTGGAATGACTGGCATTTAAGAGACGACATTGCCCAGTATCGGCAGCACCGGAGATCGAATTACAAATATTGGGCTGGCCGAAAAGTAATGTCGGTTTTTTACAGCAGACAGAGATTTTGTATTTTTCAATACGAAGCATATTTCCTTATGTCTGAAATATATACATACTTTTACAGTTGACACTTCAATCATTATGTAGTTTATTTATGACTTTCATGTATTTAAAATAAATGTCTACTTTTTTTTCAAAAAAGAGAGAACCCAGAAAAAAGATTTGATTATTGTTCGTATTGTAACTTCATTTCCTTATAAGAATTATTTAGACAATTAATCATAATCTAAGATATATTCATCATTATTAACGATGACTTGTTGCTATCTATCCGATAGGTTATCAATGCTCCTGGTATCAAACTTACAGAGCAGAAACATCATTAAAAACAGATATACGAGAATCTGGCCCGATTTCTCGTTCGTTCGTCAGTCAGCGTTCAAAAAAGAAAATCTAAAAAAAAAACTTGACATCCACTGGTCTATTAAAAAGCGATCGTGTGCGTCTGTACGTACGGCTCGCGCGCGTATCCACGAAAATCCCGAACATTTTGCGAAACTCGCCCGTGCGTCTATCGCGACAGTAGCAGACAGGCGAACGAGCGTCAGACAGTTGTAGGCAGGCTGGCAGCAGCAGCAGCAGCAGCAGCAACAACGCCAGCCAGCTTTTCCTGCTACGCCAGCAGGAAAAGCAGGAAAAGCTCAGCGACTGGCGCTGCCGTTACAGAGAAACACACACACACACATACAACGAGAGCGGTATGGAAATGCTGAACAAATATATCATTCTGACTTGACAGTGCAATTCCCTTATCTGCTCCCCGCCGGCGCTATGTGAACCCCCGGACCCCTACGCGCCCCGTACCCCAAACAGTATGCCGCACAGAGCCCCGACCTCGAACCGATGCTGGTGGGTGGGTTTTTGGCGGGCGACAGTGACAGTGGTACGGGGTCGAAAATAACACCGCCGCCACCCTGCGTTTCATCTCGTAGAATGAACCACATGTTTTATATATACATGCACACACACACATTATATATATATATATATATATATATATAAATGTAATAATAAATGTCAATAAAATATTCTTATTTTATTTCTCATATTAATTTGAGAGCTTTGAGTACATTTCGAACCAGACTGACTTAATTATCCATCTATGAAATTGGATCTAGACGTATGCTGGTTCTGAGAGTTATTTATATATGAAATTTGTTTTAAAAAAATTAAACAAGTAAACAAATTGTTTAGAAAACAATTTCTCTGTATTCCCCCCCCCCTCTCAAATATTTCAAATTTATTGTTTACATAAATTAAAATATTTTTATACAAACAAACAATTCTTGATATAAATCGATTGAAAATTAAATCCAATTTTAATTAGACAGGAAAAAAATAATAACCGAAAGATGATAAACGTGTTTTCTAATAAACAGAAAGCGAATCGTTAAAATGTTTAAACTAATATGAAAATAAATGAAGTATGAAATTTATTTAACAAAATTCAACAGTCACTTTTGTTTCAAACAAGCTCTAGTTGTTCATTTGTTCCGTGTTCTGTTTTTTTTTGAAAACAAAAGCCGTGATTTATTCGTGTGTTAGCAACAATGTCGGAATGTTATTTTTGAAATTTATATTTTTGGAGCTTTTTAAAGTCTATTATTTACATTTAGAGTCAGTTTAATTTTAATGGATTAAACGAACGATAACAATTGAACATATTTTCTAATTGATAAATAACAAGTTGTTCGGAAATTCTCATCTATTTTAAAACAAACCAGTTACGATATTGTTTAATAACATTCAATAGTTATTCGTTTAAACAGTAATTTTGTTTTTAAAAGTTTTATGTGTTGTTTTAACAACATGAGCTTAATTTGTTATATTTAATTAATATTAAATGAATAGTAATTCGTATATTTTTACAAAAGTACTTTTTTTCGAGTTCATTTTCATGTTACATGAAATTATTTTTAATAATAATTTGTCATACATCAATTTGTATTATAGTGATTATCTTGAAAGAAAGAAATTATTTTTTAACTCTGTTTCTTGGCAATTGTTTGTGTCTAACTGTTTATTATTTAAGAAATCGAAAGATTTATTCCTGTATATAATTTATAGTTCACAATTTAAATATCAGACAAAAATGTAATAAATTTATTTTGTGTAGTCTAATTAAATGATCTAAGAAATGTCTATCTGACTGATTTGTTATCGTCTAATTCTTTATTTAAAATTAACCTAAATATTAATTGTTCATCTTTTGTGAAAATATATTTTATTTTACATTCAAACATTCATAACTCTCTAAAATATGTTCATCGTTCACTTCCTCATTACAAAATATAGATATAATATTTTCTTTTTGTTCTTACTGTTTTCTCATTCTATTCTCATGTAGTAACAAATATTAATGTCAGTATAGTTGAATGATGTAGATAAGAATTTGATTTTGGTTTTTAGTGTAAGAAAGTTTAATTATACATACATGTGTATATATATATATACATATATATATATATATATATATGTATATATATATATATATATACACTTTTAAATATGTATGTGTGTGTATATGTGTGTTTGTGTGTGTGTGTGTGTAGCTAATATGCAAAAGCAAATGGTAAAAATGAATAAAGACTCACTCAACGTGTAAATTGATATAAAAGAAAGAAAAGATATTAAAATCTTAATAGCAAAGAAGCTGTAATAATGATGCTATTGCCATCGAAATGCATATTAGCCGATTATTGTTATAAACAATAAATGATTATTGAACATTTTAAAACATATTGTCGTACTGGAGGTGAAAATTCATTTGTGTTAAAGTAAAAGATACATTCAAAAAAGCTTTTGCCCAACAGTATATATATATATATATATATATATATATATATATATATATATATATATAATGTTTATGTATCTTCGCGTGTGTAAGATGTGCTTGCGAATGTGTTATTTATTTCTTCAACAACAAATAAAAACATATATTTGAAGCGATCGCTCGCACCAGTCTAAAAATCATCTCTTCGACGTACGACCCCTCGTCGCATTCACAAAAATACACGTCCAGTTTCGTAAAAGCTCACACACGACCCGCCACTAAATCAAAAACAAGCACGTCTCGTCTCGATCGCACCCGCACGCACTACCATCGTCGTTCCCGCATATCCGAGTTCGATGCGTCCGTCCGTCCGTTCTTTCGCTCTCTCCGCCCGCCACGGGCCGTCGCAATATTTCATTTCGCCTCGGATCCAGTGATTCTGTCAAAGTCAGCCATTGAGGGGAAATGGCCACGACGTCATTACGTTGACGTAATACCCGTAATGTCGTCGTCGTCGTCGTTGTTCTCGACGTGCGTGAAAATCGCGTCCGGACTCGTTCGGACGCGCGTCGCGACGCGTACGTCCGTCTCTATCCACGCGACGTCGCGTCGCGTGTCGATGATCCGCGCGCGGATCATTCGCGCGGGCCAGACTTTCGGAGCTTTCCGACGCGGACGCGACGTCTCTGTCTGATCCGCGCGGCCCGCGACCGCGTCGTTTCTTTTCGACGGGCCGGTCGTACGCGTCGCGAATCTTATTTACTTTTGCGAGAGCGCTCGCCCTCCGGACTCGCCGGAGCAGAATTTAGCTTCACAGACCATTGCCTCCTAGATCTATTCTAGATGAAAATAGAGTGAAATTATATGGTACGGTAAGATGGATGTGCTCTGACGAAACGGACATTTTTTCGGCCCTCGTCTGTACGATTCTCGTACTGTTTATTCACTATCATCCGTACGTTATTACGAAATCTGAACGAAATCCGTGTTTACGTAGACGTTCGTTTACGTTTTCGACATTAATTGAACGAATTAATCGCTGCGAGCGATAAGAAACGCGAGCAACTATTAAAATTGTTACGGTAATAGATGACGACGTGTCAGGACGGTGAATACATTTACGGAACTTTTCTTTTTTCATTCTCTCGAATATAATTTATTCATCGTTTCGTTTCATCATTCATAGCCAACTTTGGTTTGTTTAACTGACAGTCGTTTATTAAGTAATCATTTGTTTAACAATACCAATTGTTTTAGAAATTGTTTATGGACGCTTTGTTCAAATGTTTTAATTTTATTTTCAATTGGACAATTGCTGAATTTCGATAAGTGTGGATTTTTTTTAAAAAAATCCACAACAGTCTTGAAAACTAGTTTTCTAGACGAGGAGAATATCCAACAGTATATTTTTTCCATGGTATCCGACAGTACTAATGTACCTATTTTAAAAGTGGTACTCTTGCATCATAAATAATCTGAGCGTCTTAGATGTTGTTAGTTTTATTCTTCAAAAAGACTGCTTAGTTATGTTTGATTAGCAAAGTTCCATATTACTCAGAGGGTGAACTTTTTAGTAGGGAAGAAAATAATGATATATTTGATTGATTTTTGGATTAATAATTTCTTGTTTCCTTCACTTAATCATTAAAGTTTTTCATTATGTCTTTAATCGTTTTTCAACTGAATTAAAAGATAAAAGTCAATTTGAATTATGGAAATTTACTGTTAAAAAAAAATATTGACCTTCTTGATAACAATTATTGATATTTTTAGATCAATTTTTTTCTTAAAAATGTTCCAGTCAAAAATATGATATATTTATTATCTACATCGTTTTTTTTCCAATCTCTTGTTGAATAAAATCAATTCTCCAATTGCATCTCTTCCTATCCATTTTTAATAAAATTCCTAACATCCTTATCCCTTTTTAGATTTGTCTTTTTCGTAACTTTTTCATGTTTTTACTACCCAGTTGATAATTTCTATTGTTCACAAGTTATCTTTTTTCCTTGCAATTTGTTCTATTTGTTTCCACGTCATTATTTTCCGTATTTTTTTGTTACGTTTATTGGCTAAAAGTGTATAAACAAATGTGAGTATGTAGGCATGTGTGAGTAACATCAACAGCAAACCGTACGACGATAAAAAGGAATTTTTAATCGCGAAATTCCAGTATCAGGCATGTAGTCCAGTTTGACTTCGGTCTGCCGCTAATGCGATTGTCCGCCCATCGTTCGTCGGCAGAGAGAGAGACCGTGCAACACAATCCTCCGGGGGCGAATCGCCGTCCGCGTTGATCATTAACCCGGATTACTTGTTTTGTTTTTGTGTCGGTTTGCAAACGGACGTACGACGAAACCCATCCAGCGAGTAGCTACGTCGTCGTCGTCGTCGTCGTCGTATTCGTCGTCGGCCGCCTACCTTCCTTCCTACCTATCCGCCGACAACAAAACCCCAATACAACGTACAAACACGTATCTCGGTCTCGTTCTCGTACGTACATTCGCTCGTTTCGTTCGTGTGACCGTTCTATCTCATCTCCCGGACCGACCGCTCTCTCATCATCGTCGTTGTTTGGAAACAGACCGACTTTCCCGTCGCAACGGCACTGAGAACGAACGAGTAATTCGTCCATTTTCGGTCAGTAATTCTTTCAGTAATTTGTTGTTTCGTTTCGTACGTCGTCCGTTCGAAAAGTTTCTCTTTGTCCCGTTTCAAATCGTTGTTCGTAACGATCGTACACACACACATACGTACGTACACTGGAAAAACACTCGATTGAAACTGTACTCGTAATCATCTCGCTGATGAATTACATCGAGGAAAGTCGGGGCAATTATTTAGGTAACAGATTATAAATCTGTTTTGATATTTTTTTTTAAAAAAAATATTGTTTAGAAAACTGTAAACTGTTTACTCCAGAAAAATATGCAGGTTTCAAAAGAGGACAGAAAACATATTGTCAAAATTGAATTTGGTACAAACGAATTATTCATTTGAACAGCATAAGATTTTATGAAAAATGGTCATTAATCACCTATCGTCATTTTGTTTCCTGATAAATATTTAGACTATGTAATTTTCATCAGAATTAAAAAAATTATAAGTGTTAAATATGAGTAATTCTTGAATATTTTTGGATATGACATGCAGAGAAAATGAATGAAAACAGAATATCAGAGGATTTTTGGAAAATGTAAAGAAAATGAAAATAAGTAATACAATTAAACACCCGTTCAAAAAAAAAAAAAATCTTGGAGGTACTAAGTCAGTACATAAGTTATTTCAAATTGTGTATTGTATTGTTGTAATTATTCCAATACATGAGTTGAAAATCTTAATAAGACATAATGACATTGTTTTAAGGATTCATAAAAAAATTTGAGATTCTTTTACAATCCAGTAAATATAAGAATATTATTAAAGCCATACTAGGTTGTTTGAATAAAATACAAAATCGAAAAAATCGTGTTTAGGAAAATTAGATTTATTGCTATATTGCATTCTTGATTTCTTTATACAGGCTGACCCAAAAAAGACTGAATGATGTAAATATACATTTAATTGCTTAACATTATCTACTATTCTTCAGTCTCATTTTAGCTACCCTATATATTCATTTATAGTTCTATTAGGTAGACTATTAAAAATATTATATATATATATATATGAGTATATATATACCTATGTGTGCATAAGGTATATAAGTAATGTCGTATTGAAAAGAACCTTATGGAAAATGAATGTGTGTGTGTGTGTTTGTGCGTGTAAAGTGTGTGTGCGAGTATCCGTTTTGCGATTGTGTACGTTCATTACCGCGATTATTATTACAGTGAACTGAACTGCACCTATAAACGTGTGACTGACCACGGACAATGGCGCGTTCGTCACGATTAGCGCCCTTTGCGCCGCCACACGTCATCCGCGATGACTGATGATCGTGCCTTCGGCTGCCTGGGAACCGAACCCAGCGGCGTTGGCTTCTATTACGTTGCATTATTCGTTTTACACACACATATACACATATGTGTGTGTGTGTGTGTGTGTTTTACAGAAAAGTACATTGCTGTTACAACAAATAATCCTTCTAAACTACACGTAAACTTCATAAACACAATAAATATATATATATATATATATATATATATATATATATATATATATATATATATATATATATATATATCCATACATACACACACACATACGTATATAAAAATTGTATATTCCTATATAATACAATTTGATCGTATTTAGTGATGTAATAAACAATTTTTATAGTTGTTAGTATTTACAATTTTAAAAATTTGAATCTCGTCAAAAAATCGTTTGATTTTTCAAATTAAAAATGAATCAGATTTTTTGGTATTATTTATTTTGAAAAAAAAATATAATTCTTATTTGTACATATTTTTTGATTCAACCGTAATAATAAATTTAATACTAGATACTTATATTAATAAGGAAGTACTTTTTATAATAATTTTTTTTTATTTATCCTCCCTCTATTTATATATATGTGATGAAATAAACAAGAGAATAAAAATAAGGCGGCCAATTTGGAACAATTTTCAAAATTCTCAATTTGAATATTCTTCTGTTCAAAAAAAAAGTTTTTGATTAATCCTTACTACATTGTAGCAATGGAACATGGGTAGTCAATTCCGGAATAATTCAACGACTCTAGATAATTCAAAGAAGCATATAGAAATGTACGTTACTAGAGACATAAAGAGAACATAGAGACTAACATAAAGAGAAAAGAATGGATTTCGAAGGAAATCGAACCTATGGATGTTAAAATATATATTGTAGAAATAGGCCAATCATATATCTAATGATGGATGAAGAAATTGATTGTGAATCCAAAAAAAAATCTGAAAAGAAATCCATCGATAGGTGGGATAGAAACATAAGAAAATTCGTTAGAGTGAAATGGAAAAGACTTAGATTGCTTAAAAAGTGTCGGAAGAGACTTTCATCTAGTAGTGGATAAAAAGAGGCTGATGATGTATCAAGGCATATATGAGCCTACTACTAGACAAAAGCCTCATCGGATATTATTGGTCGTTTTTAAATTTTTTCCTAAATTATTTATATATATATATATATCATCACACATCAACATCATCATCATAAAGCCCATATCAATCCACTACTGGACGAAAGCCTCAATGAATGCTACCATTCATTGGTATTTGGTCATATTCACAACGCTGACCAGGCGGATTGGTGAAGATTTTTTTATTCGGGGTTTACTCCCTTCTCGACAGTTATTTTTTACAAGATGAGGTTGTTGGCCTTCATGCTCAATCTTCGAAAATGAGGGACTCTTCGTCTGGGAATCGAACGCAATCTCCCGCATGACACGCGGTGATACAAACCACTGTGCTATCCAGTCGGTTATATATATATATATATATATATATATATATATATAAATGTCTGTATGTGTGTATGCAGGCAACTGTATACAAAAAATAGAAGAAATCGAAACGGTAGCCACCGTTTAAGAAGCGAACGGAAAAAAACATATAATTGAAAAACATTTCTACGTTAATGAGTTCGAAACGAAACAATGAAACGTGTACCATGCGTCGTTCATTGTTGTTTAACGTATGAATTGCGACACAAATGAAATGAAACAATGTAATACATAAAATATAAAATACTGTGGTCACTCGATAGTCTATACGATTGTGTGTGTGTATTTTTTTCAGGTTCACCTTTGCAATAAAAATTAGTATACGTGTTGTTTTCATTTCGTTCTCAGTCTATTATTGACTTTTCATGACATTAAGAAAATTACATATATATATATATATAATTTTCACTGAACAATTTTCTCACATATATGCCAACAATGCAAAGTAAAATGCTTCTCATTTTTATTATTTGGGAAAATAATAAAAACGATAATAATTTACTTAAATCATGTATACATTTTATTACGAGTAAAAATATTTTTCACTTTTCATTACAAGAGTGGTTTGCTACGCAAAGTGCGTGAAGTCTTTTTTTACAAACAGCGCAAATTAAGTTGGATCGTTTCACCCCATTACTATATTTATTACTGCATACCACACACTGCCGCAAATTACGTCCAGGCAACTTTTCCAAAGCGAAACTTTTGCTTGGCGTAGATGTTGTAGGTGGTCTTTTTGAAGTATTTTCGGTTGCCGACCATTCCTTCTCTGTAGCATCGACAATGCTCGAAGTAAATTGTAACCTAGTTAGTTTTTTACTCGGACAACTTTCCAAATATATTACATATGCGTTTAAGACCATTCTTCCAAAGATATTAAAAACAACTTTCTTCCAGTATTTCCACTCACAATGAACGCAAAAATAAAAAAAATATATTGACAAATAGAGCCATCGCACTCTCTGCATTTTTGTCACTCAGATGGTTAAAATGGTCTTTCATATCCAATTGAAAAAGGAAAATTTTTATGGAATAAATATCCAGGCTCCATAAAATTAAATAGAGATATATTTTTCGATATTCTCTCTTTCTTTTCTATAATAGACATACAAAATATTGATCATTTAAATAAGCACAGAGGTTTTTTTTCCTTAACATACGCTAATTAATTTTCAAAAGACATCCATTTATGTTCAAACAAATGGATGTGAAGTCGTAGAATGATTTTTTTAGTCTCACAAGAACGTTCGAAATACAACGATAGTGGAAAAAAAAACAGTCAGGTGTTGGAAAATCTGCCGACAACTCGAAATATTCTCCGGGAATGTTGTTAGTTTTCGGGCGTAGGCAGAGATCACTCACCGGAAACGGAAGCGAAATGAGACGTGAACTGTGCAGCGTTGTTACCGTGGAGACACGGATAACGTGAAATGCTCGGGGGTCGAATTTAATTTATATATATATATATATATACATGTGAGAGAGAGGGAGAAAGAGAGAAAGGAATGAAATGATTTATGTGTGAAAATAAAAACATATCGTTCGTTTGTTTAATAGTCGACTAACGAACATGTTTTCGAATCGACCAGATTTCGTTGAGCTTTTAGCTACGAAATTTCACTTTCGTTTATTTTCACAAATCCATCGGCCACAATTACCGCTAAAAACGTCAATCTCGTCGTACGCGTCGTTTCGTTTCCTCGTCACTCGAATGTCGAGAAACGTCGTCGTATGATCTTTCCTCATCCCTGCATACCGAACGTAAATCATCAACATTATATTTCTTTTTCCAATAAAAAAATAATAATATTAATAATAATGACGATGGAAACGACATCGGACGATGATAACGACGACGTGAAATAATAATAATAAAAAATATATAAAACAAATAACGAGAAAACGTCGTACGATTTTCCACCCTCGGATACGTTCTTGTACTTTCCTGTTTACATCAACCCTTTTTCATAGTGTCTAATACAATATTCTTTGTTTGTTGTCGGAACATATTGACTATGCTATTAGTGGTAAACTACATTAAGGGGTTGTTGCGGGGGTGGATTTATTTATCGACAGGCATCCCGGGGGCAGCCGTTGACGGTTGGGGTGCTGTTTGTTGTGTGTGAGCGACGACGTACGGATGTAGTTTTCTCGAGAAGTGTACGCACACATGCGTACACATACACACTACATATATATATATATATATATATATATATATATATATATATATATATATATATATGTATATGTATATATGAATATAGAACATTTTTTTAATTAATTAAATAACAATTTTTCTGTATCTATAAAATCAAATTTTGTATTTCTTAAATGTTTTTTATTGACTAATAAATTTAAAAAAACTATAAAAAAAATAAATAAATAAAAAATATGATTAACAAAATTACATCAGAATTTAAATTTATTCTAATGAGGATTTATTGAAATCTTGAAAGATTTTAGAAAAAAATATCATTCTCAAAAATCATAGAATATGATTAATGAAATTGCAGTAGAATTTAAATTATATATATATATATATATATATATATATATATATATATATATATATATATATATATATATACATACACATCTAAACTAGATCAAGTCTAGAAAAAAAACACACATCGTTGCTAAGCAACACTGTTCAATAAACGAACAATATCGAAACGATCGAGCTTTCGTTGAAAATTCAGATAAACGAATAACGAATTCGTTTATAACGAATATCGCAGCCGACTGTTTTTTAAACGATTGCGATTATAACGAAACGTCTAATCGATTTCATAGCAACCTACCATTCGCCTTTTATATTAATAACATAGATCTTGTATAACACACTTTCATTTTTTTTTTTTTTTTGCAAACAAAATCGCATTTTCATCGCCCACTATGTGGACGATGTACGTCTCCTGATTACAATTTTATATAATTGATGACATTTTCGAGTATTTTTTTTTCAAACCAGACGTACAGGAATGTATTTGAAATTCAAATACATACATAGAGAATATGTATATATATATATATATATATATATATATATATATATATATATATATATATATAGTAATAATTGTTGAAAATATTCATATATGAATGATTAATAAAATCCGTACAGTACGTGTATTATGTTATGCATTCTTGTTGTATTTATATAAATGTTTTGTGTATGTATGTATGTATGTGTGTGCAGATATAAAATACGATTTATTAGTAAGATAAATTTCCAGTGTCAGAAATAATTACATAGAGAAATCATCGTATTAAAAAATATGGCCACGCAAAGTTTTATGAGTAATTAAGACAATGCGCGACGCATGCGGTATTGGATAACCGTACAAGCTTTCTTTTATACCATTACACACACATTTATATATATCGTGTGTTTATATAAATGTCATATATATATATATATATATATATATATATATATATATATATATATATATATATATGCATATGCATGCATTTCTAATGAAATAGCAGATGGTCGAGTGTTTGATTTATACGCTATCTAATTGAAATCGTACGTAAAATCGCATGTAGTGAATTATATTTTATTAACACATAATTTTTAATTAAACATTTATTGCAATTACTATTAAATGTTATATATATATATATATATATATATATATATATATATATAATGAGTTGTTTTCTTTTTTTTATTTGGTTATTGGCGAAGCGAGTAAAAGGTTTGAAAGATATTATTATCGTTTGATTTATCGTACAAGATGTGTTGAAAGATGTTTTTTTATACATTAATTAAATATCAAAACGGTGACTAATCCACGAATATGCAATAAATTTCGTTGAAATCTGAATGATAAGGCGATGTTTTTTTCATTCGATCAATGATTATCCGATATTTTATTAAATAACGAGCAAACATTTTTTTTATATTTATTTCACATGTGTTCTGTTTTTGGAAATGTGAATTTTTAATTAAATGTATAAATAGGCGAATGAATGACTGAAAGTCAATTCTTATTTTCAACCTAAATATATATAAGGTGGACCAAATAAGACTGAAAATTGTAAATGGTACTGAAGGTTATATCCTTCGGTTTTATTTCGGTTACTTCCCCCTCTTCTCTCTTTGTCTCTCTCTATGTATGTCCCAAATGAAACTGAATGAAATGAAATGGTAGTAAAGAAGTAAGAGGAAAGTTTTGAGAAAGGCAGTCATCTAGCAATGGAGTGAAAAAAATTGATGAAGATGATATATATTGGGATGGTTGTTAAGTCTTAATACATATACAACTAACAAATTTTAACGTTCTATCCATTTTAGAAATAACAGATAAACTTTTTCTAAAAGTCATATTTATATGTTCAATACCAATCTTTGTAAATCCACTGCTAGATGAATATCTTTTCTAGTTCGAGTGATCTATTGCTGTTTCTTTATTTAACAAGTGATGTATACGTGTACACATGAATGTGTGTGTATGAGTGAGTACGTACATGAGAAACTATGTGTGGTGTAGTGCGCCCGTGTGACTGAGAAACGTCAGCTGGCGAGACAATTAGCGCCAGCTGAGCATAATAATAACGAGCGTAATACGACACGTTAAAATTTATGCAGATTCGACGTAGTGAATTAATTTATCATCTGAGCAGCGGTTATGAATACGTAAGTTTGTTGTCGCGGCGTCGGGCGGCAGCACTTGTCGGTCGACGGATTCCGGCGTATCCTGTGCAAGGACGAACAAGAACCCCTTTTGCATTGCGACGCCCGTTTGTTCTTTGTACGCGCGCGTGCGAGTGTGCGTGTGTGTATGTGTGTGTGTACGAACGCGTTATCGTCGTTTGTTCCCAACGTCAGAATTTAAATTTGAAACTTTCGAAACGTTGTCAAATTACCTACGTTCGTCGTCGTCGTCGTCGTCGCCGTTCTCCCTATCGTCATCTCTTCCGTTCATTCGGTCCAAATTTCTAGCTTCAACGTCTAAATAGCTACATGGATACATGCGAAAACGTAATTCTTGGAAAATTGAGTTTTTTACAAAAATTAAGATTATTTTACACGGATTTTTTTAAATCATCATCATACAAAATTCCAATGACCTCAAATATCTTATATTTGAAAAAATTAAAATAACAAAACATAGATGTTTAATTATTTAACGGAATCCATATTAATTCAATTACTAATAACCGTCATCTGGAAGAATTTCTATTCGAAATCTTTTATAAAATACAGCGTCAACAAATTACCCGAAAAGTAAACGACGACGAATACGAAAAACAACGCCGACGTCGTCGAACAATAGGACGTGTCAAGTAAATCCCGCAATGATCGCAGTGTTCGAACCCCGGAAGTGTAACTCGATGTTGTTGTGTTGTCGTTCGCCCCTCGATAAATGACGGATTAGTCCCGAAAGGGTTAACTAACGAACGCGCACGACATCAAATTGATGTATTATTTGTTTCGAATAAACACGTTAAGAGTGACAGGGGTGACCGGTCGTTCGTCGAAAGGGTTAGAGATCGAATGTCATATTGCACACACACACATATTTATATATGTGTGTGTGTGTGTATGTATTTGAAAATATAAAATTTATTAAAAATGCTAATTGAATAAAATAATCGGTATTAAAACTCACACATATATATATGTGTTTTACAATTATATATATATATAATTGTAAAACACACGCATGCATTAAAGTCTTAAATAAGAAATGTAAAAAAAACTCCTCTCTCCGCTACCATCGTACACAGTCTGCACGGAAAATCATTATTCATCTCATGTACAACAGATAAAATTAATGTAAACGGTCCGCAAGGCCGATAACGGCGATCACACATAAAGGTAACGTCGTCGTTGCCTCACGGAATTTTCGTACGACCCGCCCGTCCCTCACACACACACACATCCAGCACGGATTTTCGTCCGTTCGTGTCGTGCGTTTTGTATCCATCCATCCATCCCCCCGGCGAAAAAAAGCTCACGTCCGTGCCGATACATACGTACACCGGCCACCGTCGTAGTATAATATACCTTCGGTTATTTTCCTAAATAGCCTCACTTTGTCCGCTCGAACCTCATCATAATCAGAAAACCACCTCAGTTACACATACACACGCGGATAAGGCTTGTGTATAGGTTGTTCGCCGAAAACTTTCAAAAATCAATACGAAATTTGTAATGTTTTAATTCTGTGTCTTTCCAAAATGTTTTTTTGATCTAAAACTATCGTTTATTGCAATTTTTAGTCACACTTTCACATAATTGTTGTCCTATTTCATGAATTACACGTTCAATGTTTCTGCTGTTCGTGATTTATCACCAATGATTTCAAAGTAATCCGTGATTTTGGTGGTCAATTGATGGTCCCATTTTCATAAAATAATGGACTCATTAAACTCTTATTTCGATAAGTCTATTGAAGTTTTTACAATTTTTAAGGTTTATTATTAAAGTGTGTTAAACGTTCCATGATAATTTTCCAAACTATACTGAGTTGAAATTTCAAAATGAGTTTGAAAAAAAAATTCAAAAATGTGTGCCACCAGCTGTCAAATTTCTGACATTCTTATTGGAAACCCCTAAATGTTAATACAATGGTTCTTCTTCAGACATTACAAGAATTTCAAGAATATCAACAACCATTTTGTCTGCAAATTATAATTTTACAAACTCTTCCATCTGAATTTCTCACTCAATTCAGTAAGACTATACGATGAATTTATTTTACATAAAAAAATTAACATTGTGTTAATTTATTTTTATTGTAGGATTCAATCTTGGAAATTAATAGGCAATTCTTTTATAACACTTTTTAGGAAATATAGCAGTACTGGAATGACTTATTGATTTAAATATATTTTTTAATATTGATTAGTACTGAATGTAAAATAAACAACAGATTATTGATCTAATCATTTCTTTCCATCTTTGACTGTAATTTGAAATCATGTCATTTATAAAAAGTAAATTTTGAAAATTCGTTTGTCTCTATTTTTCAACTCAGTAGAAATATCTAAATTAGCTTAAAAAAATTCAAACATGGCTGCCTTCAGCTGTCAAAAATCTAAAATTCTTATTGGAAAACTCTATATCTTCAGATTATTTGTCATAAAAAAAATGTGGACTGAAAGTTTTCGTTCAAGTTGGATAATCAGGTTGTATATAAAATATCCGTGTGAAGTCTTTGTGTAATTTTGCAATACACCCTGTACACACACATACACACACACACATCGCATGTGTGTGTGTGTGTGTATGTATATATACGACGCGGCACACTGTGATCAAACAATGCACATTAGTTTTGTACGTGATTGTACACTAAATTGCCTATTTAACATCGGGCGGTCGGTCGGATCGGGGGTGGCCGTTCCTCGCCGGCCAATCTGGACTCCGTTTCGCCCACACCACGGCCCATCGCGTCCGGCTGCCATAAAGCCGCTGGACGCGGAGGCCACGGCCAACTCTTATCATCAACTCCGCATGCATGTGTTACATATAACGTTTTGAGCTTTTTCGTACCGTCGTCTTTCTCGTGCTCCGTCTCTATCTCGTACACACACACACACATGTATATGTTCCGATCTACACACCCATACGTGCCGAACGACGGAGCGAGAGAACGTGAACGAGAACGAGACACGAAATCCAAACGAATGAACGTTTCAGATAAAGATGACACGCGCACGTTTTCGGCTGAAGGTGATAATTATTCGCCGTTCGAGGTGAAATTTTACACTGGACCCGGCGACGTTTTAAGATTACAGCGATGGAACGGATACGACGGAAAAATAGAACGGTTAATAAACTCGTGACACGTGTGTGAGATTGTTTATCCCTGTTCTGGTTACCTGTACTCTTTTCACATACGTACGTGGACGTTTCCAGTACTCGACAGAGTACTAAATATGCACAGACCGTTCCGTGTGTACCGATTTTTGTACTTATTAAAAAATGGCGAGCTTAAAGTGGATTTTTAACGAGGAAAGATTCGAATAAAAACATGTGTTGGAATAATAAGAGAAAAAGAAAATAGTAGATAAAATTGGTGGTATATACTAGGGTACACTTGTATAAATTTGTACAAATAATTTAATACAATTACCTAGAACAGTGGAATACCGATGGTAGGGGTTATAATAAATATCTAGATTTATTTTTTTTTGCAATTGCTCAAAAATAGAGTTAAACATATGTGAACAGTTTTTCTTTTACTAAGGATTTACATCCCTCAATTGAAAAAAATCATATATAATTTGTTACTATGTTTGGATTTGTGACAAATTCACTTTATCACAAAATGATTTTTCACCCCTAACACTACAATATGTTATAAAGGTCAAATAATCACCTATTGTTCAATTTATTGTTTATAACAATAATGGGCTAATGTGCATTTCGGTGGACATGCCATCATCGTCAGAGCATTTTTTATCCATGTTATCATTCACAAGGTTTTTGTACATCCATAGTTCTCTTCCACTTATATTAAATAACCAACTTTACCAATTTTTATATTAAATAAAATGGATACTGGAATGCTAGAGCAGTTTGAATAGAAAGATATGACCTCTCCTATCTACATGTTCTTTCCATCTTGTCTTGTACTCATTTCCAATTTTTTTCTACATCTATAGCTCCATTCCATTTATATTGAATAACCAGTTTTAACAGTCTTTCATACTAAATAGGATGGATAATCCTAGTGAAATGATACAGCAACTCGAATAAAAAGATAGGATCCATCCTGTTTACACGTTTTTCCTATTTTATACCAAATTTTCTATCCCTGTATTGATTTTACTTGTAGCTCGACTCTGATTTATTCATTTGTCAATTTGTCTAACCCTCTTACAACCCTTTACTACCTTTAAAACCTCACTGGAAGTCATTTATAATCCATTGAAGAAATAGGGAGAAAAGAAAAATTTCGCTAATTAGTAAACTTTACAAACGTGAATTTTAGATGATAGTAATTTTGAATTTCGATTTTTTTGTGTGTGTTTGAGACTTATTTGTTCATTTTCTCGATTAAAACTCTTTATAATAACCGATTTTTTCATTCTATAATTATTTCCTGCTCTTCAGTTCTGATTTATGAAAAAATTTATATCTCTCGAGTTGTACTTTTGAGTTATTAAAATATCTTTTTATTCTTTACAATTTCTAATTTTTTCGTTTCATTTCCATTCTTCCCTTATCTTATATTTTCATCTTAATTTTTTTTCTGTATCTTAGGAGATTAAACTGTATTAGTAATAATTAAATTTTGTTGTAAGTTAAAATTTGTAATTTGTTTCCTGCCTTTGTTTTTTCATCTTGAAAAATTCACACGTTACACCTACTGATAACATTTTTGTTACAAAAAAGGGTTGAAATTTCCTTCTATAGCAAGTTTTATATTTTTATCATTATATATATATATATATATATATATATATATATATATATATATATATATATGTACGCGTATCGTGAAAATCGGTTCCCGGAACCGTTTTACATCGAACCAACGACCAGCAAGTTGTTAACCCCGTACTCCTGTACTCGTATAGATGATACAGACAGGCTGTTACCAACAAATTTGCTGCTATGACATTCTCACCAGCCGACACATCCTAGCGGCAGCTTCTGTTGCCTCCGTACACACACACACACACACACACACACGAACGCGGGACGGAGGACGACGATTCAAAATCGGGCGGAGATTTTGTCGGAAGGCCGGTGGTCTATATTATATGAAGATGTGTGCGTGTGTGTGTGTGTACGAAAGGGAAATAACGATCGTACCAAGTGACGCTTGGCGACAACATACTAGTTATTATATGAGTCTGACCCTGCTTGAATTCTGAGTTGACCCCCGGACCGACTCCCGGAATATGAACATACATACACACAGATATACATTTATATATATACATATACATACACACGCATCCATCCTCGTACTCCTACTCTTTCTCCTGCCATCCGCTGACACCACGTTCTCTCGCTGCCGCTACACTTCTCCGGAGCTTAAATCCTTTATTTCGTGTCGCATATTGCTATGTAACAGATGTCCACTGTAATATTGTACGATATATATTGTACTGTCTAGTTGTTGGATTTCAGTTCATATATATATATATATATATATATATATATATATATATATATATATATATATATATATATATATATATACACACAAATGTACACATAGAGAGAGAGAGAGTAATACATATTCACAATTTCAAATTATAAATAAATAATGGCCTAACAAGTAAACAATAAATATGAACGAATGTGAAAAACAATTTAATTCCATTTTTAGTGAGAAGAGCGTGAGAAAAAAACAACATTAACAAATTACGGAAAATCAAGTATGTAATAAATAGTGTAAAAATTGAATGTAAACAGATTGTGTTTTATTATTGATACACGAATAGGAAGTGAGTATTTTCGATACAGAGGATCGAGTCTTGCTGTGATTTTTTTTAAAAAAAATGTTCTCTCTTATAAACAAATTATTGAATGTTGAGTACTTGTTTATATACATATAACCAGATCACCTCAACATGTTGAAGCCTTTTTTTCGAAAATGGCTATTTTTAGATAGTTTAATTTTTTATTTTTATTAAGTTCCAAATCGACAACAAATCCAAATAAATAAACAAATGTTTTAAATATATTTCATAAAGTACTAGTGTAGTAGTAACTTAACTTTAATAATTATAATTTTTGAACGAATTTTCAAAATCTGACTATTCTTAAAAACTTGAAGAGATGATTTTAAAAATGACCAACTTCCTGAAAATCGGATATATCATTTTAAACATTTTTTCAATGTTTGAAAGTTCATTGTACATTACACTTGTCATACTGTGGTTCATTATTAGACCAATTTTATGCCCTACTTTTTTAATTCATCTATTATTTTTTACAAATATTACATGAATATATATGGTAGCTTATATGAGACTAAATGATTAGTAAACACTAGTAAGTAAAAAAAATATATATGAGCCATTCAGCCTCATTTCGACCCCCCCCCCCCCCTATATATTTATATATACATATCTGTACTCTTAAAACATTTTTATATCTTTATATCTGTGTATAATTTGAAAATATGTGTGCTTATATATATATATATATATATATATATGTATGTATGTATGTATGTATGTATGTATGTATGTATGTATGTATGTATAAATTTACACGCATAGTGCGAGCAGTATTATACCGTACACGTTCATTTGTGTAGTAATAGGTCCCTTAACGATTAGCCGCGACCCCGTTATATTGAAGGGTTGTTGACTATATCCCTGCGTCAATGCAGATATTTGTGTATTGTTTTAGGGTAGGGCGAGCCGATTGCAAAAACGTTTTGACTTATTGTCGAGTGCGCGTTCGTGTGTTTATGCGTGCGTTTTGATTTTTCGACATTGCGGACGCCGTCGCCTCATAGTTGTTTTTTGAAGGCAATACGACTTTTATTCGATTCGGTTTCATGTCATTTGAATATGTTTGCTTTCAAATTAGGCAGTGTTGTGTTCAGTCGCTTTAAATAGACATCTGTATTTATACAGGAGACACGAATGTACGTTTGTACATACATAAACATATGTATGGATGCATCTGTATATATATATATATATATATATATATATATATATATATGAATTAGTATAAATCAACTATTTTTTACTTTTTTGAAATTATCAATCAATTTTAAAAACAGTTATAGTAGATATACTTAAAGGTACAATAATATTGAAAATCGTGTTTTTTTTTAAAAAAAAATAGGTGTATATAAATATGCTTGCGTGTACATACATATCTATCTACCTTTATACACATTTTATTTTTAAACATATTTTATGGCATTAATGGCGAAACACAATTTTACTTATATGACCATCACAACTTCACTTAACATAGTCATTCGTTTAGTCCAATTTTTAGTCACTCTTACACATAATTGTGGTCCAATTTCATAAATTACACGTTCAATGTTTATTTTTCATATTTCTGTTGTTTGTAGTTTATCAGTATAAACCAATGTTTGACAAACTCATTAGTCAAAAGAGCCAAATGTCAGCAGTACAACAATTTTTTTTTGAGAGCCAAATTTTCAAGATATCTGTTTTAGAAGTCGATTAAAACTAGGAACTAGTATTATGTGATAGATAGGATTAGACACGCTCCATGTACTGGATTGCTTTTTTTCCTCCACTATAATGTCAAATTTGTAAAATAATAATGTTTGAAAAGATGATTCCTGTGGAAATCCTTGCACCGTTTCTTCTCTACAGAGTGACAAAGGGGTACTAGGGCCCATTTCATAAAACTTACAGTTCCTGAATTACAAGTTCTTTATTTAAAATTTATATGGGATATTTGAAGAAAGAACTTGTAATACAGGAACTGTAAGTTTTATGAAACAGGCCCCTGTTTTTTTTAAATATTACGTTATTATTATTGACAATCAAAAAGTGTACCCAATGTACCAACGTTGAGTAATCGGTTTTTTGACTTTAAACACTGATTAAAAAAAACTAGATACCTATCATAATTAACAATAATCTTGTTTATTGATAAAAAATATTTTTTATTATTATTATATTACATGGCACACATTTAGTGCACATAGTCATTATTTGTGGAAGAGCCGCGTTTTGCCGACCCTTGGTATAAACCAATGATTTCACACAGCTCCACAGAAAAGAATGCACTGAAATTAGTTTACATGATCTTGGTGGTAAATTGATGGAAATAACTCATTAAATTTTTATTTCAATAAATCTATTGAAGTATTTACAATTTCTAAGCATTGTTGAAATATCAAACGTTCCATGATAATTCACCAAACTATACAATAGAGTTGAAATATCAAAATGAGCTTGAAAAAAAATATTGAAACATGTCTACTACCAGCTGTCAAATTTCTGACATTCTTATTGGAAAACGTCATAAATAAATTCTTTAATTTATTCGATCACTGCTACTTGAGTACAATTCTTCTCCTAATAACCACACTCGAACGGTTTTGTCATCGAATGGATTCGAACCGTGCACCTCGATAATTTCATACAGCCATTTCATACGTATATAAGACGATATATGGTCCTTCGTGTACGCACGAAATTAATCCTTAAATCAAAACAGTACAGCACGTTGCATTTACAGCCTTGTATACAAGTACACAAACACACACACACACACACATATATATATATATATATATATATATATATATATATATATATATATTTATATGTGTGTGTGTGTGTACAACCCACCCTACGTCGAAAGAATACCGAAACAGCCGAATAAGAACAACGACGACGACGACGACAACAACAATACGGGTACCGACAATCGAGCAACAACAATGGTGAGTCAATTCCGGGCACCGCTAACGTTTCCGGAGCGACACACGTTATTGGCTATTTGATGGCCATTTCTATGCGCCGCGTTCATCGCCGCCGTCGACTGCCGACAAATAAAGAATACTGTATATTGGAACCCTCAATCTCTTCCACGTAGCAGGAGTGCGGCGGCGACGTCGTCGTGCACGACGACGGTTTATACACGGCAAGAAGTGCGACTGTGTGTGTGTGTGCAGATATATACAAACACGAGTACCGGTCTTTTATCTCAAAATGTACGTGTATGTGTGTGTGGGGGGATGGTTAGTATCGCCAGCAACGTCACCATGTACGGAGGACGGTGACTTCTCCCGATGTCGACCTCTTCCAATGCTCCAAAAGCTCACGTTTCGGAGCTTAAAGGCAAACATACGGGTATATACATACACACACACACACACACACACATATATATATATATATGCGTGTGTGTGTGTGCATGGATGTGTGTATATATAATGGATGCTTTTGTTAGAAAATTGCACTTGACTTGACAGTAGAACGATTATTAACGATGGATTCTGAAGATAAAGAATATTTGGACATTGTATCTAAGAGATTCGAATTCGACGTCGTAATATTTTTAAAAAATGAAAGAGTTGAAGATTGTGTACTTTACTGAAATTTCGAAGACTAGTTCAATTTTCATCTGGCTATATGTTTCTTCTCTAACAAACAAAACGATTGCCAAAAAGTGTACGGTTTCGGAATATTTTTGCATTCGAAGTGAAAGTGTAGACGTGTAGTATCAGTAATATTTTATAAAGCGAAAGAATAGAGAATGTCTAATTTTCTAATTTTTTAAAGATGGTTTTAAGATTTATCACTTGTTATTTTTTTCAAAAGGCAAGATTTATCTAGCTGTTCTAATTGATAAAAGAATTGCATGATTTCAAAATCGGTGCTTTGGTAGTAAAAATTAATAAATTACATTTTTCAAAAGAAAAAAATGAAAAAATTTAGGATTGATTATTTGTATTAACATTTTAGAACAAAATTTAATATCTTTTAAAAAATTAAGATAAATTTGTTAGTTATTTGAATTATTTTTTGTACTGCAAATTTCCTTCATAAAATTTTACTTTATTGAAGTGAGAAAATTTGTATGCCTTTATAATTCTAAGAGCTATAATGATAATAGTGTAGTTACTGCTAAGGCTACCTTAGTTGGACAGATCGACGAAAAAGAACCAGATTAAAAGAATTGTTCTGGGTCTCCAAGATTTAATTTGGAATTTTAGATCATTAATCCACTCTCCTAACAAATATTAAAAAAATAAATTCTAAACTTCAGATACATTTTTAAGTTATTGAAAAGGGCAGTGAAATAGCATAGAATTAAAAGAAATGAAAAAAGATTTTGAAAATCAAAAGATATTAAAAGTGATTTTAAAGACTATATATAAATATGTGTGTGTATTGTTAAAAAAGAACCCCACCGATGAACAAGAAAAATTAATATTGGTCCAAGAAAATATGTATGGAAAAGAGATGTAAAAAATGAACTAGAAGAAAAACACTGGATCGGTCAAAGAAAATTTGGAAATCGCCTTTATCCAATAATAGATAGAAAGAGGCTGCTACTGCTGAAGAAATATAATTAATTTACTTCATTACAAATGAATCACTCTTAAACTCACTAAGATTTTATAAAAAAGTGTATAGAATTTTTTATATTTTTTCTCGAAGCAATATATTATTTTTAAAAAATATATATATTTTCTATTTCAATATATTCAAATCACTATCATCTTCAGTGAAGAATTTTAAGTTTAAATTGCATAATCTAAACAAGAATAAGTAAAGAGCTTTACTAAATAAAATACTTAATCTCATATTTGTTTTTGGAGACTGCAGAAAAAAATTAAAACATTTAAAAATTATAAATACAATAGTATTTGGTGTTAGGAATGAGTGATTAATTTATATTAAAGGTTTCCAATTAAGTGATTCGATCTAAATTAATTTACTGGAATTTTTATAAATTACAAAAACTCTAAACTTGGTGAAAAGTTTTTATAGAAATCTGTTTTTGTTTTCCAATTATTTAGAAATCAGTGATTGTGTCTCATACAATGAATAGTTTTTTTTTGTAAAAAATAATTTTCAATCAGTGATACTTAAAAATATAGATTTTTTTCTGTTACAAGTCTTTGTAAAGTTTAATCTTGATCACTGGATATATTCGAGTGTATAAAAACGTACGAATGTTGGATTTATCTCAAGCACATGACATGTTGGAGTGGAAAAAACAAACAAACGGGAAACGCATATCCCTTCCTTCACTCATTTATTTATTTTCGAGTGCGTAGAAAAGACGTGCAGATAAATGGGTGCAAACGGCATACCGAACACAATATATAATAATTAATTTATCTTAAGAACGCTGCACGTTTTCAGTTTAAGTAAATTGCTGATGCACACGTGATATGTGCATGTGTGTGTGTGTGGATATTTGCCGTTGGTCCCGATACGTGCAACAACATCCATTACTGTGCATTTCCCATGACAACTATTACGAACGTTTCGGACCAACTTTGCTGTATTATTCATAAAAAATGGTCGCGAGTGAATAGAATCGACGTCGAGTCCGGACGCCGCGCCGGTCGACGTTCGACGGTCCCCCGTGAGATATTACCGGCTCTGATGTGGACGGAATACGTTTATTTCGTCCTACATGGTCTTTAAGTATGCCTGTATGCGTGTGTGTACGGTACGAAAATGGATCGCGGGTTTTTGTGTTTCACAGAGACGTGCATTCAAGAAAAACATGCTTTGTTGTAAGTTGAAGAAATTTTCGAAGTAGTTAAATCTGGAATTTTGGAACATATATTTAACATTGGTGATTTAAATATTGCACGAATTGCGATGAACAACAAGAATTTACTTTTTTTCTATTTATCCTTTTCTAGAGAGGACATTTCAAATTCAAGTACTTTATGAAAAATTAAACTTGCACTATTCTCTCGATATGATTTTTCATAAATTCAATTCCAATTAAATTGTTTATTTAAAATGGCTGCATGAAAACGTTATTATTATTTAAAATAGTTTCAATTTAGTGCTTCAGCCCTCCACAGAATGATTCTATATCGTATGTAGATCCGAACATATGTAAACAATTTGAATATCGAACCGGATTCGGAAATTGATCGAACACGCGACCGTACTGTTAATCGATCAACGCGCACTCGTCGTCGTCGTACGTCGTCCAAAGATAATTTTCGTACGGATTTCCAATTCATACGGACAGATACGCGTACAGAGATCGAGAGAAAAAGAGAACGAGTGAGAGATCTCTGTGTGTGTACGCGCGCACAGGGTTACACGTAGAGCAATGTTTTTCTACACAATTTGTTCACAGGGAACATTAATCACACATGGGCCGTGCAGTCGGGGTCGGTGTATGTGTGCGTTTGTGTATGTGTGGGGTACGGGCTGTGTCGTGTCGTGGGGGTGTAGTACGGGACGCACTGTACGATGAATGGAACGCAGTCCGGGGGGTGACACGGTTCGCATGGCAGCCTGTAGGAAATGGATTACATGAAAGGGGTGCCGCTGTTTCTGGATCAAAACCGCTGCTGTATGCCCTCACGAGTCTTTCTATCCTCGCATTCAAACACACAAGAATATATATATATATATATATATATATATATATATATATATATATATATATATATAATCCATAGACAAAATATATAACGTTGTCTCATTTCAATCGAGTTTTATTAATTTTCAAATTGTCTTTAGTAGAAAAATATCTTCATTGTTGAAGAATATTTCATTCTTATTTATACATTTTTTTTCTGTGAAGAATATTTAGTATCACTATGTGTTTTAAATGAATTACTAATCTCAACATCATAAAATGTTATTTTGCAAAATGGAATAAAAGAAAAAAGCATTAGGTTTAAGAATAAAATTTTAGAAGAGATTTTCATTAAACAGTGGATATATAACGTGAATTTCGTACAAAAATTGAAAAACTACCCTCAATTACGAACGCGTACATTGATCAAAAACGTAGTACGATTAAAAACCAAGCACAGAATAACAAACAGCATTCGACTGAAGAACAGCGCCGCCGCGCGTTGCGCATTACAGTGATAACAGTTTAAAAATTATCATATCGCACGTGAACGTCACCCCTTCACGCGAAAAAAAACTATTTTTAATTCGACGACACCGTCTATCTAGGGATGGTGGAGGGCGCGAGCGACGGAGCGCGTCCGTTCGTTCCTGCTCCGTCGTCGTCGACGTCCCCTCGCTCGCCGTCGCTCCCGTTCGTCGAGCCGACCAAGTAGTGTAATCTAATCGTCGCAGTAATCTCATAACGTGCATCAATCACCCGCTCCGGGATTCGATCGCAGGAATTATTTAACCATCAGCCGAGCTGCTCATTTGAATTGTAATCTGAACCGACAATGGTCGATAATCCTATTTGTTCGCGTATGCGTTTTATATACATATTATACGAGGAAGGGGTGGAACGGAGCGACTGACTATCATTACACACACACACACACAAATATATATATATATATATATATAATAGACTTTAAACCCTTTAGAATTCTTTCAAATGGCTTAATTAGCTGAGATAGATGACTTGTATTGCGTATATTTATTATGTAATCGGGTATAAATTGCAGAAGGAACATTAAAAGATTTTTAAAAAGAATGGGAATCAACTGAGTGTTAATTTATGTCTAAATGTGATTTTAAATCGAGTAAATTTTATATCTTTAATATGAAACGATATTTACTAATCATTATTTTTTTAAATTTAATCTTTGTTTAAAACCAATCGCTGAAGAAGATATCTGATTTTAATACATAGATGAGATTCAAGTATAATAAAAAATAATAAATAATAGTAAGCAAGTAAATATGTATCTAAACTATTCAATCTCATTTGAACCACCCTGTATTATAATAGACAATTGTCTAAAAGCTCCAATACTTAAAAAAAATAAACTCACTAATTTATATAGATAGAGTCATCCAAATGTAACGCCTAAATAAAAAATTAAAAAAAATAAACTCACTAATTCATATAGATAGAGTCATCCAAATGTAACGCCTAGATTTATGTTTTATTAAAAAAAAGAAACTATACACATGTTTCCTTGTACATCACCATCTACACATGTTTTTTAATAAAACACACATCTAGGCGTCACATTTGGATGACTCTATATTTTTATAATTTTCTAATTTTTGATACATAACCGTTTCTAACAACGAAAAATAAGCAGCTATTCTTTGATTAAAAACTTCCTATGTCTGATATTCTCAAAAGTTTAACCAGGTTTTTAAAAAAATAAATCACAAAACTAACGCATGCAGATATTCAATTCATCTAGAACAGACATCACAAATTGTTAAAAAATTTCGAATACCGTCACAAATAATAAATAAGTCAATTCATGTCATCAAAAAAGGTCACAAATCTATGAAAAAAACATGTTGCAAAAACAATAAATAATCGAAAACATTTCATGCTTACAGACCAGATGAGGAAATGAAAAGAAAGGTTCAACCCCCAGTTGTAGATGGATTGAATAAGGACACAAAACAGAAATTAGTATATGTATATATAAAAAAAGTTAATCTAGATTTTAACAGAAAGGCTCTGACGATGATGAAGTCGCCATCGAAATGCATCAACCGATATAATTATAAATAATAAGTGAACAATAAGTAATTATTGAACACTTTAAATTCTTATGGCGTTGGGGTTAAAATTCATTTGTGTAAAGTGAATCAGCCACAGTTCCAAAACAACAAATAAATATTTAACCAGGTTCTTTCAAACTTTTCCTGGGTCATCATCATAAGAAGAAAAAAAAATGTAAGATGAATATTGATCAAAGGACAATCGGACAAATAGAAGAATGGAAATTAAACGAAAATCAATTAATCAAAAACAACAAAATTTGATCAGAAAAATCTGATACCTCGTAAAAGTTTTAAAAATCAATATTTCAAATTCACAAGTGTCTCTATTTTTTTTAAGTTCCCCATTCGATCTTGTCTGTTATTCCACTCGAACGTTTACGTTTATTATTATTATTTTTAATCCTAAACGAAACTTCTGATATAACTAAATAATTTTTCGAATCGATATCGAGATAACGAATCGTCTCGTCTCTAGAGATCTCCACTTATTACAACAGTACGTGTATGGAATATATATATATATATTTGTATGTGAAGATGTATGTACATGCGTGTGTGTAAGTAAATTCGATCGTTCGTCGTACACAATGTACCAGAAGTGGAAAAGAAGGACGTCGGGCGCGGCGGCATAGCAAAACCCAATCACTTCCGGCGTCACAACGAATTAACGCGCGCGTAACGCGTACGATTATTGACAGGTGACGTTCGAAACGAACTGTGCTTGCACACACCACGTGTCTATCTTTTTCATCTCCTTCGATATGTGCTCCATTTATGTGCCGCGAGTGCACATACGAGAACTGATCGGTATATTTCGAACAGAGAACGAACGAGTCATGTGTACAAGTTGTGTTCAAACGGTCTGTAAATATGTTCAAATAATTCTGTCCAACATGATTTGCAATAAAAATTAATAGACACCCTACAACATTTTTAAAGTGTAAAGTTTTCATCGGTTGTTTCACAACTTTATTTTTTATGCCTAATAGTTTTTTCGTAGAAAATTGGTTTTTGGACCAGATATTTCATAAGAGTGTTAAAAATATAGAACTTTCCAATAAGAATGTCAAATCTTTAACAGTTGGTGACAGCCATGTGTGAATTTTTTTAAGCTCATTTTGATATTTCAACTCAATTTAGTTTGGCAAATGATTATGGAACGTTTAATTGTAAAAAATCAATAGACTTATTGAAACAAGGCTTTAATGAGTCTATTAATTCACGAAATGGGCCACCAAGATCATGTAATCTAATTCCATTGGAATATTTTCTGTGGGGTTATATGAAATCATTGGTTTATGCTGATAAACCAATAACACCAGAAACATTAAAATAAATATTGAACGTATAATTCATGAAATTGGATCATAATTTTGTAAAAGAATGACTAAAAATTGGATTAAACGATTACACTTTGCCAAATGAAATCGTGGTGGTTATATGAGTGAAATTGTGTGTCATCATTAATGCCATAGAATATGCTTAAAAATAAAAATAACAAAAAACTAATTAATTAAATAATTTTTCTTTTATTTCCATTTAAATTTCTGAAGCGTTTATTGAAAACCTCTATACAAATTAAAATTCCAAATCCCCATCTACATTCCAAATTGTTCCACTCAAACTGCTCAATCGTTTCACCAAAATTGTTCATGAAGAAATTATAGAAACTATTAAAATTGAATTGCATGGAAATAAAACGTCACTGGTTCGAACAAGTTTTCTAAAATCTGTGATATTAGGAACAAAGATTTATTTTTCTGTCTATATAACGAAATTAATTCCATTGCTGTTTTTTGTTATACTCGATTACTAATCGTTTGATTTTCTCATTGTTCCAGGTTCATCAATGCAAGGCGTCGAATCGTCCAGCCAATGATCGACCAGTCGAATAGAGCTGGTAAGTGTGAATACGTACCAGAACCTCCATTTCCAATCACTTCTACAAAATATCCAACTCAGTTCTATCACCACAGTCCTTATCCACCCACTTCTCCATACTAATCGTCCTTGTACATCAACTATTTCAAATTCTTATCAGATCGTTTGTTTTAAAAGAACATCGACAATAATAATAATTTTAAAATCGTATTAAAGCTCCGTAAAACAAATCGTTTTGTTTCGAAAATTTTATTGCTGTGTTTTTATCGTTTAGTGCTTTCGTTAAATTTTAAAATAGATTTATTTCCTTATCGTAAAACTAGTTTATGTATTTTATAGCAACCTGTTCTATAAATTCAGTATCTTGTAATTAGAATCTGAATTAATGTCCATAAAAATATTATATGTCGGTTTATGGTCATTTTTTTTTTTTTGGAACAATTAGTTACGATTAATGAGTACGATATATTTTCTTGATTCACTTTTTATTGTTAATTAGATTTAATTGTCACATGGAAATTTTATTTAGTTTATCTAATTTTCTTTTATATAATTTGTAGTAGTAGTCGTTTGTAATTTTTATATCTACTATTGAAAAATTTTATAATTTATATAAAAACATAATTATACTCTAGTTTAGTTACAATTACTATTATAATTAATTTACTTATATTAATATAATGGATTTAATTGATATTTTTTTCTGAATGAATTGAGATAAATAATTATATGAGAATATTACTTAATGAACCATGTATTTTTTATGTCATAAATAAATTTTCTGATTTTTAGTTTATTAGACGTTTTATATATTTTATTGTTTTGAATAATTTATATATATATATATATATATATATATATATATGTATGTATGTATGTATCGAGAATATACATTTATTTAGACGGTCAATCAGACTTGACATGGAAGAGTGTGTGCGAGTGTCTCGTAGCTTTGATAGGAAACATGGCTTTGCACTCAATACATTGCATTCGAAAGATAATATGGTCAACGTATGATTGAAACAGGTACGGAGTTCATAAATACATATATATATATATATATATATATATATATATATATATATATATATATGTATATGTATATGTGGTAATAATATGTATAAACAGTGTGTCTTCAATGATTGTAAAAAACATAATCTCGTAATTAAATAATCTTATGAGAAGACTTAAAAATAATGAAGAATGTATTAAAGTGAATGATAAGACGCCTTTAGGTATGAGATAGTTGAAAACTGTGGGATTTAGTGAAAAAGAATCACGTAGGAATAATCGTAGATCTCCATTAGTGAATTGTGGTTAATCTGAAAATTTTCTAAATATTTTTTTTCTAAAATAATATGTAATATTATATTCGTTTTAAAAAATTGATTATTTTTCAATTTTCTGTTTAAGGTTTATTTCTTTTTTTATCTATTGTACAAATAATTTTCTAAGCATTTTTTTTTCAGAATCATATATAATAATTATATCTGGCTAAAAAATTTTATTATCTCCCAGTTTTCTGTTTGAAGTTTCTTTTTATCAACAAATTTTTTTCAATTGTAATATGTATTATTGTATTCAATTGAAAAATTTGATTATTTCACAATTTATTTTTTATCAATAAAAATTTATCTAAACAAAATTTTTAAAAATATGTAATATCATATTTAGGAAAAAAACCTTATTATTTTATTTGTTTTTCATAAATGAATTTTAACCCCAACACCACAATAATTCAAAATGTTCAATAATCACTTATTGTTCCCTTATTTTTTATAATTATATAATTTATAATTATATTGGCTGATGCATTTCGATGGCGACGCCATCATCGTCTGGGCCTTTCTGATGGAGAGAAAGGCTCGTAGACGTCAAAGAAAGGTTTTGACGATGATGGCATCACCATTGAAATGCATCAGTCGATATAATTATAAATTATATAATTATAAAAAATAACGGAACAATAAGTGATTATTGAACATTTTGAATTATTGTGGTGTTGGGGTTAAAATTCATTTCTGTAAAGTGAATCAGCCACAGTTCCAAAACAACCAATAAATTTATAAGTTGTTTTGGGACTGTGGCAAATTCACTTTAACACAAATGAATTTTAACCCAAACACCACTATAGTTTAATGTTTAGAAATGAAAAAAAAAACTAATTAATTAAACAATTTTTGTGTTGTTTCCATTTAAATATCTGAAGTGCTTATTGAAAGCCCTTAATGTGTGTATATCAATGAACAAATTTGGATAATAATGTTCCGGCCACGTGCTACCGTCTAAATTGACCCAACGAGAATTTTTTTCCAATACGTGCCTGCACGAAAACCACTCAACATTGTATCGTTGTACGTACATTTATTTCGATGCGTGGCAGACGTATTATTTCGATGCAATTAGCGTCGATATGGATAATTATTGTAATTCCGAGTTATTTAATTTTTCAAAGTGGGTTTTATTGGATATAGATTAGCGCTGCAGTAATATTTAATTCAGATAATAAATATAATTGATACTTGGACGAAATCAATTACGTATATACATATCAACATATATATATATATATATATATATATATATATATATATATATATATATATATATATATGTATAAAGTGTATATTGTACAAATACATACACATAGACACTGACACCAAAAATACTGAAATCACTTCTAAGGTTTTTAATATTTTATATCATTAGAAATATTATACGTTTATAAAAAAAATATTTTCATATTAAATATAAATGTTAATTAATCATGTAACTGAGTACATTTTGGAAAAGAGGGTGAATTACTTAATTTATAGATATTTTTATCGATGAGATACTTGTATTGTTTTCAAAAATCTGTCAGGTTTTTTTTCAGCTTTTGTTATTCTTTATTTCTTCTTTTCATTAACGTACCTAGGGACGTATGATATGCCCCCGTAGCTCGCTATATGTCTTCATATCTGTTTGTATCTTCTTATACATTATTCAGTCTTCTGCATCTGTACGTTATCTGGGAAAAATGTAAAAAAAAAATCTGGCAGCTTAACGTATATGAAATGATAGGATTTCTAATGTAAATCCAAATAATTTTTAATACAACTTTTTAAAAATGATTTTTAATAATCAGGATAGGTACCATCGAACATAAGACGTTTCCCCAACGAGATATAATTACATTCGTGTCAGTTCTAAATAAATCCAAGTTTTTACATTTAATAAATTTCTTAAAACATTTTTGATAACTTTTTTATAATTCAATTTTTTCTGGCAAAGAAATGATCTAAATTTTAAAAAAAGTGGTGATACATTAAAGAGAGGTCTGGTAAATATAGAAGATGAAAAGCCTCATACTGCAACTCGTGTATTTTTTGAACTATTGTTCTTATAACATGTGACCGAGTATTGTCATAAAGGAATATAAAATGATATTTTTCAAGTATTCTAAATATTTTTTTTCTTAAAAAGGTTTATTTATTAATTAATTTCGTTGTATACTTCTAAAAACGTACAAGCACATTATAAAACATTTTTGGAACATCCTGTTGAATTGGAATAAGTTATTTATTTATATAGAAGTGATTTAAATTTGATCGTTTATTAACAACAGATTGTAAAGGACAAAAAATCGTATCATTCATTAAAGCTTCTTGTGATATTTCAAAGTAATCAATTAGCTTTAAAAAATGTCTAATAATGAATTAGTCAAAATAACTAGTTAGTTGTAATAATATATTTTATTAAAATTATCAATGTTTTCATTACATACATACACACATACATACATACAAATATATATATATATATATATATATATTTATGTATGTATGTATAATAATGTGTGGATGTAAAATATACACGTTTTTGAGCTATAATTAATTAAAGCAGCAATCGAGTTCGAGTCGGTGTCGGGTGTAAGCGGGCGAGTAACGGCGCCGCGGCGAGGATCGTCGCGTTCGTTTTAAATAATTCCATTTCGTCCTCGTCTCCGTGTTCGACATCGTACAAAATAAATACGCAATGAACATGTTTTAACGATAAACAATTATTGCTTTCGGGCCAATTACGTATGCGCTAATTACGGATAGGTTTCGACAAGTGGCATGCATAATTAAGGCCCTTCCGTCCATTAAGATATAAATATTTGATGGATCGTTTTTAAGTTGATCGGCGACGGCGAAATTAGTATCATCCTGCATCGACCACCGCGCCAACGAGCCACCGCCGTCAACCTCGAACCGCCGCTATCTAACCATTTTAATCTTGAATTATTTCATACGTGTTTGTCGTATACATACATATATTTAAATATATATATATATATATATATATATATATATATATATATATGTATATAACATACATATATTCACGTGGGGACAAGTCGAAGAATGTATACATTAACAACTGACAAGTGTTACCTCGACAGGGGTGTATTATGTACATACAGGTAGATATTAACTATATTCATAGAATAGACAATCTGTCTGGAAATATTTCATATGGATTCAATAATCAATGTGAAGAATATTATTTGTAATGAGTGTTGTGTAATATATATATATATATATAAAATGAATTGGTGGAAAAAATTCTTATATTACTAAGTCAAATATTTTCTCATGTAGGAAAAAGTATTTGATCAATATGCTCTACCTGTTCTTACTTCTAATAATGAAACATGGGTTTTAAGTTATAAAATAATTCAGCAACTTTAGATAAGGTAAAAAATTATGAGAAAATACATGTTAAGAATAACATGTAGAAACAGGGAAAAAATAAATTGATTTAAAAGTTATAGACATTATAACAAGAATAAAAAGTTTCAAGATGGACAAAAGATTGTATTGATTAAGAACTCACATACAAAGCCTAGTAAAAGACTAATGGGTAAATGAAATAGAAATGTAAAAAAAATCGGTAGTGTGGAATGGAAGAGAATGGCATTGGATCGATTGAAGTAGATATTTTTTTGAAAGGTTTTCATAAAGCAATATTAATTATATGTGTGTGTAAAATACACACATAAATACATGTGTGTGTTTATGTGTGTATTTATGTATATTGTGAATCCAGAGTAGATATCTATGTATAGATGAAACAGAGATAAGAAAATTTGTAGAAATAGAATAGAAGATACTGAATTGGTTGATAAGAAAAAAATTAGGATAGGTCTTCAACCAACAGTGGATAAAAAATATCTGATTATATATCTGTATACGCTTAATAATTTGAATTTTTATTATAATTTTTCTACAATATGTTTAGAAAAAGGAGAGAAAAATTTTGAACATAACGACGAAAAATCCCCTATTTGAACTTAGTGGATTTTTTTTTTAAATAATTAAATAGACAAGTACGTGAGTAAGAATTTTCTATTAATTTTGAATGAATTCATTAAATATACTGTTTATATTTTCTAATATTTTTATTTAATAATGACTTTATAGTAATTTTCAGGTAAGAATTATACTTAATTCAAATTATATATATATTCTGTACATTTTTATATATTTGTTAAGTGTAGAGAAAAATGAGTGTGTGTGTGTGAGAGAGAAAGCGACCGACCGCCCGGTGTATCTGTAGCTTACGTTCCGGCGGCGGAACGCGAACCGAAGACTATTGGCGAGATCGTAAAGGCGCGCTTTATAGTACTTGAGTTGGTCGTTGAAAAGACCATCTTGAATTTTACGACAAATAAAAACGATTCGCCGTGATGCGATGATGGCCTCTTAGATACAGACACACGCCGGCAATGGGTTTGATTAAGAGTGGATTTTTATTCACTGCCATAATCATTTATACGCCGAATTATATTTTTATTAAAGACACATCTCTTTCGGAATTCTCGTACTGAATGGCGTACACACAGACTACGTACACGTAGTAAACATTATTGCGCTATATACAGATGTATGTGTGTGTGTATGTGCGTATGTGTTATATATACATGTATATGAATGTGTGTGTAATCGAAAAAACTATAAAAATAAAATTATTTAATTTAGAGGGTTTTTTTTTAAAAAAAATATATATATGATAAATTTATAATCGCTTTTTAAATTTAATTATTTTATGATTTTTTTAACAAATTTAATACTATTACCCTTCGATACTACAGTTTCGAATAGGGCCTTAATTTCTTTGCCAGTATTAACTCAATAAGGGTTTTTCTATTTTTGGATTTCATTACAATTATATTTTTACAAGATGAAATTTTTTCGATAAATTTAATTTCTAGGGTCGTTTGATAAGTATGGTAAATTTATTTATTGTTTAATTTAATTAATTTTTCAATTTAGTTTTTCTTACTTTTTTACCATATTTATCAAACTACACTTGTATATATAAATAAGATACGATATCAAAGCTAGATAGAAAATAAGAGTATTTAATTTAATTTTGTTGATAGAAAAATATTTTCACTTTTTAAAAATTTTTTTTTTTTTAAAAAAAACTTTTATAGTACTATTTTTCATTGGAAAGCTTGACGATTTGACAAATATTCATTTCAATTTTATAAAAATGTTTAATAATTACTTATCGCTGTTTTCATTTTTTACAGAGCTTTTTAATATCCATTCCATTTTAGTCAAGAATTTCAAGTTGTTTTCCAAAAATGATATTGGTTCAAATAAATTAATTATAATATTAGAAATCGGTTTTATAACTCAAATATAGGTTATACAGAAAAAAAATGTTCTCGTATGAGCTTTATTTGTCGAATTTCTAGTCATTTCCGAATCTCCACATCGCTTCCATATATATTTCGTACAATCTATATTATTCGAATGTAACGTGTAAGAGATTCACTCATTGATAGACGCACACACACCGAAACTGATTCAAATAAATAAATACGCCTCTCTCTGCCACATTTCGACATTAAATCGCGACGTCTCTTCTCGGCCATTACGAGCCGGCATTGACAAGTCTGATGGATGACATGGATGTGTCCCCTTATCCAGCGGAGAGTATCCACCCGAGAACACGCCGCGTCGTTCGTTCCTATTCCGTCAGTCGCCCGATCGGCCCCCTTTTAAGGACCTGCACGTCTGATAAAAGTAGAGTTTCGACCCCTCGTCGTGTCGGCTCAGATACCAGAATATATCGACATACGCACACAGAAGCACGAAAGAACGTTCATTTAGTCACACACACGCTTATTAAAATATATATCAATGTGTGAAAGTGTGTATTTAGGAATTTTTGGAGATTAAAATATAGAAACATTATTTTTTTAAAATCTTCTTTGTAAGGGTTAGCTTACCCCTTTCGACACCCGTTTGTTTTTTAGGTATTATTTCGTTATTTTTTTCTGACGACTCTACCATCACTCATTCTTGTAATGTGTTCATTCCATCATTTTCTTCCATTATTCTTTTATTCAGTTATATGTGTGTTATTATATTTTTCACATATGTTCATGTTTTTTATTCTATATCTGCTTATTCTTCTTGTAATTTTTTCCCCAGTACATTCATTTCTCTATCTTCTACATTTTTTATTCTATTTCTGATGTTTATGAAATTGCCTCTTAGATATAATTTATTGCTAATCGTATAACACTTTTTTATATCTTAGTTTTAATTTCTGTTGTTAGTAAAATGTCCATATACTCTTTTAGCTTTCGTTATTTGATCTCCTATCGATTTTGCAAGGCTATATTACTATAATATTGAATCCTTAGATATATTATTTTGCATTTAACTACTATTTGAAGACTAATAATCATTTATACACACATAGGTGTATTTACACACACACACACACACACACACACACACACACACACACACACACACACACACACACATATATATATATATATATATATTTATGTAGAGAGAAAAAGAAGAAAAGTCCACCGATGAATAAAAAAAAACTATTGTAAACCTCCAAATATAAATGAGCACAAGAAGAGATCCACAGATGAATTAGACTAAAGTATTTAATTGAAAATTTGCTATTAAAACAATGACCCAATGTAGATAAATACAATTATATGATTGTATTTAATTCAGATTTTATTTTTATATGAAATTTTAAATTGTAAAATTTTCTAGCAAAATATGTTTAAAAATAAATCAATCTAACATAATATATTATCTTTAGATGTATTCTATTTACACAAAAAAACATTAAGCAAAACTCAAATCAAAGTTTTTAATCGAAAATCAGTTTTTCAAACACTTCCTCAATATAGATATATATAATTATATCTTTGTATTTAGTTCAGATTTTATTTTAGTATGAAATATGAAATTGTAAAATTGCTATTGGAAAAAAAATATTCAAAAATAAATTGATTTGTTATACTTTCTTAAGATGAATTCTATTTTTTTAAAAAAATGGACATAACTCAAACTGAACTTAAATATTTAACTCAAAATCGCTTTTTAAACATTGCATCAGCAAGAAAAAACACGATTACATCGTTGTATTTAAATCAGATTTTATTTCGATATGAAATTGTAAAAAATACTCAAAAATAAATTGATCTACTATACTCTCTTTAGATAATTCTACTTGCGAAAAAGTTAAACATAGCTCAAACTTGACCTAATATATTTAACTGAAAATCATCTTTTAAAATATTTCCTCAACATTGTTATTTTTAATTCAGATTTTATTTCTAAATGAAATTTGAAGTTATAAAATATTCCAAAATAAATTGATCTACTATCTTCAAACAAATTGTACTTGCGGATAAAGAAAATTATTTTAAATTATTCAACAGAACTTACCAAATGGTATTGTGGAAATAAAGCTCGTAATACAAACTAGTGTATTTTGTACTGAAGTAATAGTATTATTTTTCAAACATATCTAGAACAAAAAGAAAAATAATGTAAGTACATAGAATAAATACCAGAAAAAATATATGTAGGAACAAAAAAAAAAAAACTGTTGACTGATTGATGAGTAGATGAATTTGTTTAAATCAAAGTGGATTTTTAAAATTATTTTTCAGTTTTAGAAATAAATATAAAAAGATTTTTGTATTCAAACATCTATAACTTTTTCAGAAATAATTTTTATTACTCAAAGTAAACATCACCAAACGCAATTCAATTTCTTCAGCGAAATACAAATAAAGAAATGTACATTTTTATACTTAGAAATTTATCGAAAACTTTTTTGGCTGCAAAAAAAATTATCGAATGTTTTTAAAAAATGGCAATTCTTTGACAAGAGATTTGGTGAATATGATGAATGAATGATAATCTCATACTACAATTCTTGTAATTTCTGAATTGTTACTCTTCACAAATAACTTTACTATATTTCAAAAAATCTTCCATTTTATTAGCAACAGCATAATAGAAATTCTTAAAAATTATACTGGTGCTAAATAAGGAAAGACAATGGAATATTCTTTTACATATATTTACATCTCTCTTTCAATTATTAGAAGAAAGACTGTTCCAAAATGTCTGTTTTATTTTTAAAATCATCTAAAGAAGTGTTTATAGAATTTCTGTTCGCAAGTTTAGGAATTTTCAAATGATTGTACAGTAAAAAGGGTTAAAATAGTTGTATGGGATCACTGAAACTTCGACGTGTTTCTTTATGTCTATATGTTGTCCGTCCGTTCGTTAAAATTTTCCACCGAATCCTCAACGTAAGTACAAATAATAGAACACACATGTGTACATGCGGGCGAGTGTACGAGAATAGGAAAAAAAATCAATTTATTTTCGTAAATGGAGCCGGGCGTCGTCGCGCGTCGTGGAACGGGCGAGCAACACACAACACCCGACGTCTCCGCCGTCGTCGTCGTCGTCGTCGTCCACTCTCTTGTGTTGTTGTGAAGTATTAGCTGAAAGCAATATAAAAGTCCCGATAGCCGCCGTCGTCGGTCGCTGCCGCGCATTACTACACACAACTACTACAACGTTTGGCGGCTGACTGAATCACTCTCTCGGTCGACGACGACGACGACGTCGGCTGGCTCGTTGACTAAGGGTCAGGGGTTCGACGGCGGGATGAAAGAAAGACGGTGCGAGACGGCTGAAAGGGAACAGTTGATGGATCGGTCCTCGGAGGTCACCGCCCGTCGCCATTTATCGTACGGCTGTCTGAACCACGCGAACGGCGGCCGTACGTACGGCGTCTTTTAGATAAAGAAAAACACGACCGACGCGAAATGTATTAGGATTCGACGGCCGACGGACGCATCCACTACGGGTTTTTTTCCTTGATTCTCGGAGAACGCGCTTTTACATAAACAATTACATTCGAACGAGTGCATGCATACATACATACATACATACATCTATGTATTATTTTTATATATAATGTACAAGTATATTTTTTAGTTTTTTTTTTGGTATTCACAAAAAAGCTCTACTCGTATAAAGAAAATATTTTAATTCAGATTCAAGTATCTCGACTCGACAAAGGGTACATAAATTTTATCGAATATTTTATTGACTTCAACATTTCAAATCTAATAAGTACTATTCAACGTTTTTGCACATTTTACATGTTATCTTTAAATGTTAAAAATATTCATTTTTGAGGTTAATTATAAAAGTAAAGTACAATAAAATTTGACAGCTGGTGGGAGCCATATTTGAGTTTTCATTAAGCTCATTTTGACATTTCAACTCGGTATAATTTGCCAAATTATCATAGAATGTTCAACACTTCAACAATGCTTAAAAATTGTAAAAACTTCAATAAAATAAGAATTTATTGAGTCCATTATTTCTCGAAATGGACTTATCAATTTTCCATCAAGATCATATGATCTAACTCTATTGGATTATGCATTAAAAATAAATACTAGACGTGTGATTTATGAAATTGGACCACAATTGTGTGAAAGAGTGACTAAAATTGGACTAAACGAATGAAGTCATGGTGGCTATATGAGTGAAATTGTGTTCCTTCCATAATATCATAGAATATGCTTAAAAATAAATAACTAATTAATTGAATACTTTTTATTTTATTTCCATTTAAACTTCTGAAGCACTTATTGAAAACCTTATAGTTTCCCAATTAATAATTTCTCTTGTTCTTAAATGGTCTTTTTTCTATTACATGACCAATTTATTTCCATTTTAAATTTCCCACTTGTACTATTTAAATGATCATTTCTTTTGGATTTTAACAATCTCAGATATTTTTTTATCTTTCCTCACCAACGAATTTTCTCATGTTTGTATCATTATATGCATTGATATCGAAATGTACATCGACTTGTAAACAAAGAAAGTGAACGATAAACAATTATTGAACTTTTTTTTTTATTATCTTGTGATGGAATATCAATTCATTTGTGTGAAAGTTAATTCGTCACAGTTCCAAAACAAATAGTAACAATTACGAACTTGTCGAAAATTGAAAAAAAAACTACTCGATTTTCTATTTACATCTCGCGTTGTTCAAGTCGTCGTCTCTTTACCACAAACTCGACACCATGCTCACAAGATCTAATGAACGAACTCCGTTCGGATTATGTGCTCTTCGTTCGGCATAAACTAGAGCTCGTTCGCGTACCACACACACACACACATTCGCACGGATAGACAGATAGATAGATAGACAGACGCGCACACATGCAGCCAAGTTTCGTGGTCCAGCGAGCGTGGCAAGCAGTTAAGATTCGACGTTCTCCCGTTCTCTATGATCCGGAAAGCTCTCCGGTACTTTAAGGGGAAACACCGGAACCCGGAAATGTGTTCCGGAATCCCTCAACAATACTAGAAACGGCGGGCGGTTGCGGCGGCGGCGGCGACGCGCGTCGCGGACGCGCAACCCGCCGGCACCGATGAGTTAAGAGACCGCGGACGTCGATATCTCCGCTCGCTATGCGCACAACTCCCAACACTTAATTACGTATATTAATTAAGTTTATTGTACGGCCACGCGACATGTGATAACTTGGATTATTCATACACACACACGCGCACGCATAGGACATTTGTATAATCGGAATGAAAACATTCTCGAATGTTTCATCTTGGAGAAGATTAACAATTTTGTTATTGCTTGTTTTGAAATTGTGGTGAAGTACAAAAATGTTATCAGATGAAATTTGATCAATTAAGATTTATTCGAATTTAAAGACTTTATCTTATTTTTTCCTCACAATGTTATATATAGCAGAAACATATAACTATAAAAAAAATCCATTAAACAGATCTGAGCTATTGATTGATGATGTTATTATTTGTTTTTTTCAAAAAAAGAAAGCATGTATTTGATTTATAGAACTATGACATTCGAGTTCATCGTATTTCTCTTTACAGTGTTCTCCCCGCACGCCGGTCCCAGCGGTGCATATAGTCCCGATGCCGGTATGGGTTACATAATGGACGGACAGCAGATGATGCACCGTCCGCCTACTGACCCAGCAGCCGCCTTCCACAACCAGTACACAGCGCACTATCCTGCTGAATACTACGGTCACCATCTGTAATTACGTGTGCACATATATTTTTTAGCGTCTGCAGGTGAGTAAGAGACGAATACGTCCATGATTTATTCGAATCACTAGCCCCAATGATGGGGTTATTATTCGTTCTTACGCATTTCGATGGTGGTTTTGATATCACTCGGAGAGATGCTGTATGAAATTCGATTCAAAGGATAGTTTACATTAGTATTTAAAAAAAAATGAAAGAGGAATATGTTTTTAGTTCCAATCTTCTGTTTGTTTAGATTGTGTGAAAAGTTCTCGTTAGTTATCTAGTTTTAGATTTAGAAAAGAACGCGTTATCTAAGAGCAAACGTTTCAGGATTTGTCTTTATTGTTTCTTGCAGGATCTGAATGTGCTGTCTACTTGCTTGTCGACGAAGGCGCCCGCTTCACACAGGCAAATCCCGAGGCACCGTCACCATCATCATCAAACGTAAATACAACGACATTAGGAAAATTAATGAATCGCGCGATACGGTGTGTGTTTTTTTCGATATTCGGCGGAGAACCGCGCACGGTTAACTCGACACGTGGCTGACGAATTGAGAGGACGGAAAAAACGCGTAAAGACGCCACGTCGCGCGAACCAACCATAAAATAAAATGTAAATCAGAAACAATTGCAAAAAAGCTAAATTTATTAAGATTTTACAATACAAAAAGCATACAAAAAAAGTAATAAATAAAACTAAATAAATATGTAAAACAAGTAGACGATATACCAATTGAATGCAGAGAGAACGAACGCAAGCGGTGTGGAGAGAACAAGAAATATAACAAAAAAAAAACAAACAAGTTTATATAAATAAGTATATAAATAATTGAATCATAATTAAATGAAAATATCGGGATTATATAAATAAATAAATAATTAAATAAATTGAAAGAAATTGACAAAAAAAATATAACAAGTTTTTTAATGTGATTTAAATCCTTGTACAAAATGTAAATGTAGTGAAGATGTGTGAAAAATTTTATTATTATTATTAAATAAAAAAAAAGTAATTGATTGATTAATATTAATTGATTAATACATAATTAAATGCAATGATGATAGAGTAATAGACAGACGGAACAGTGAAACAAAACGGTGCGACGAGCACGAGAACGAGTCGGATTTTAGACGGCTACGATCGCGAGTTTTTTGTTTTCTTTATTTTTCCGCACGAGAGAGAGAGAACGAACGAGAGAAAGAGAGAGAGAGATACGGACGACTGGTACGCGTACGGACAACGTACGAGACAGAGTAACGAGCAACCAGTGTTCTCTTTCTCGCATTTCCGACGACAATGAGGAACGAATTGTGACGACAAGACGTACTCTTGAGGAATCCGCGCGTGTAGTGAAATTCTCCGATATATAATACGAGTGAATCGAGAAATCGAGAGAGATCAGTGCGTAGTGCGGTGACGGGAAATGATCGAGAGTTTTTTTTTCTAATAAACTAAAGTGCGGTACGGAATGAAAATAGTTCTTTTTTCGGTAATCGATTGCGGAAAAGAAAGAGAGATGGGGATGGAGAGAGTATTTAATAAAAAAAAAACAAACGAACGAACGATCTATAAACGCTGTTTCTGTTGTTTTTTTTTTTGCAAAAACAAAAACCTGTATATATTTAAATATATTAAAAAAAAAAACAAACAAATAAACGCTTGATATAGACGCCGGTAGAGGGGTGCGATTCCGTTCAGATTGGAGCGTGAATCATCGGAGGAGTCGAGGAGCAACGACGACGACAGGAGTGCAGCAGCCCGATCGACGGATCAGAAACGTGTTGCGGATGGGAAAAAAGAAGATAAACAAAAAACGAACTGTTTAACAAAATCGAACATAAACAGAATTAAACACAAAAAATCTTTATATTTAAAAAACAGATTATAATAAAAAGTAAACTAAAAAACAAACGAAACAAAAAACAAAAAAAAATAAAAAACAAAAACAATGGATACACGTTCGTGTGTTTCACCGAAGTGTTCCGAACCGTGACGAAACCGGCCGATCTCTGGTCGTGGACGACGCGCAGACGTACAGAGACATCTGTGCGGACGTCTGTTAAAGTATACTATTACTGATTATATTAATAATAATAATAATAATAATATTGTGTATAATTGTAAATGAATTTCAAAACTTTTTTTTCTATTATTGAGTTTCTTTTTCGTTTTTCTTTTCGATCATTTCGTTTTGGACTAAAACGTTTTTTTATATATATATATATATATATATTTATATATATATAATTTTTAATTCTGTGGCCCTACTAGGACGGGTGTAGCAAATGTCTGTGTGTTCGAAGCGTGTGCTGGAACATGTACCGATCGATTTACACGTGTGTACACGTGTCTATATATACATATACATACATATATATATATATATATATATATATATATATATATATATATATATATATACATGTGTACACGTGTGGATGTTAAAAAGAGATACACACGTATACGAGAAAAGAAGGAAATATCCATGAAAATCGTTTGTTTATAGACAAGTGATTTTTTTTTAATAAAAAAAAATTGTATATATATATATATATATATATATATATATATATATATATGTATATATATATATGTATATGTATATGTGAAACCGGATATACGAAACGCACGCATGCATTAAACACATGCCCGTCAACACTGTGATTGTTGTGGGGGGGTCTCCATGTATATGAGTCTTGTGAGTACACTTTTTCTAGATTAGGTCTTTGATGTTATACACCATTTAAAACTACCCTTTTATCAAGTCACGGAATTCCCTTCATTTGCCTTCGCGCCACCATAGATTTTTACGTTTCGATTCGATTTTTCGGTTATGTTTAGTGGACGGGATCCGTTCCGTAGCAAGCGGACGAAACGTCGGACGAGATCGTTGATTCTGGACGGAATAGATGTCGATGGATTATAGGCGGTGGTTTGAATTCGTTCTGAGACAAGTGTTGATCAGAAAGAGATATAAATTCGTATTTGGATTCAGTAATTCCAAAGTTTCTCTTGAATTACTTAGTTTCAATTAGCAGGTAAATATAAAAATCTGACTTAAATCATTGGTAAATTTCAGAAATACAACCTACAACTATTCCCAAAAAATATTTATTCTAATACAGATTTTAGATCGGTTTAAAGAAACCAAATCAATTTCCATTAATTAATTTTCCATAACAGGTACAAATATTTTTTTAAAAAAATCATTTTATTGCTGCATCTTAAAACCATACTATTTATCTCCTAATAGAATTCTAAATCAATTTTTCTACAATTCTTCCTAATTAAGTTATTTTTAGTCGACCTCTCATTTCTACCCAACACTTTAATCTCAAAATATTATTCAAGACAATCTTCTTGTCTTATCAGATGTCCTATAATATTAATTCTTATTCATTCCAGTTATTAAAAAAAAAACATTTCTGTTCATCTACTTGTCCCAATATTCGAGTGTAACTTTTAATATCTATTCAGTTTGTTCCAATAAATCTTCTCTACATCCACATTTATATTGCCTTTATTCAATTTCTCTGCCTTACCCAATTTTAAATAACAGTTACTGTTCCTATTTATCTATGTTTTTATTAACCTAACTAATATCCACATTTCCATTTCCTTATTTAACTCCTCTCTTGCTTGTTCATTTATTTACCTAACTTGTTTTTGTCACCCTTTTCTATATCCACATTTCTCTTGTCTCTCTTTAATTTATTTCTTTTATTGCATTTACACGTTCAGTTACTTTTTCTGTTTATCCAACTTGTTTTATCAATCATCTCTCTGAGGCATCCAATTTCCAATTTTGCCATTAATATATCAGTTACTTTTCCAATTTATCCTTTTCAACCATCGTCTAATCCACATTTACTCTTCCTCTATTCAGTTTCTCTTTTGATTACCCAAATTCCAATCTACACATCAGTAAATTCCAAATAAGTGTTTTACAAAAGATTTCCTCATATTTGATTATTGATCACTAGATGTTTCTTTATTCTGGAAACCATGTTTTCTCAAACTTAATCTCTTTTCACCTCACTCATATCATGCCCCTTAATAGTGATTCCCAATTATCAAAACTTTTCAATGTGCTGAATTTTTATTCTATCAATTTATATCACCTCAGTAATTAATTATTGTTGACTTTTTTGTTATTAAAATTATTTCCAATATTTTTCGTTTTCAAGCCATGTAAAAAATAAGAAATATACAACAATTCAATCCTAATTGATCTCTTTAAAAAACGTATTTAATTCAAATGATTGCCCCAAATCAACAGCCACAGAACGAATTCAAATCTCAGATTGAGATTCCATATATTTGAAGATCCTCAAAAAAAAAAAAAATCTCCACCTTATCAACATTCTAGAAACATTCGACTTGTCCGTACACGTTTTTCCAGATACCGGAGAGCCGATCAGATTTTCACGACCTGCCCGACGTTCCATGCTCGTCGCGAGACGGTCCCGTCGTACAAAATTACGAACGTATTCACACATTAACGTTTTCCAGAATTGAAAAAATAAACGGTTGTGCTATTAATTACATTTATTATTATTATATTATACGAAAAAAAAACTCTAGTTGTCTACAGATATTTGTTGTGGAGATTAGTTTTAATTTGAGCTAAAAACAAACAATCGAGAAAAAGTCATTCGATTGTTGGTGAAGAATATATACATATATATAGTTCTTTTTTTGACGGAAACGTCGGATGGCACTTCGAAATATGTATATATGAATATACATACACACATTTATATATATATATATATATATATATATATATATAAATACATGTATGTATGTGGAGATCGATGTGTCATCCGTACCCCTAAAAAATTGCCTCTAGGTCTCCCATGAAAATCATATGATCAAAAACAAATACGTAATTAACTTTTAGATAATGATGAAGAGAAATTGTAATATATATAATTTTTTAAAAGCCGATTTAAAGAAATACATTTACGCTAAACGTAGAACACGAAGACGGTTTTTAATATTTTTTTTGTTTGTTCGTTAGTTTTTCGATTCGTAAACCTGGGTTCGAACGAGATACATGTATACCAAACAAAAAAAGTTAAACGATATTTAAGAAACAAATTTTAAATAAAACTACCATAAGTTTTGATCTCTGCTATACGAACTAATCACTTAGGGAAAAACAATTAATTAATTAATATTAATGATATATTTGTCAAGTCGCGTAAATGTGGACGTTTACAAGAGCCTAGACTCGAACTGCACGATTCTCGTCAATGTTTATTATTTATTTTTTGACGTTACGATAGATCGTTTTTAGAAAAATCAATTCGAGGTGGATGTATTTAAACTCGGAGCTTCTCATAGTCGCCATATTGTTCAAGTGAGGTTATGTCTGATTTAATGATCGAGAATCGCACGGTTCGATTCGAATTACGAACTATTATTCGTTTGTATTGTACATTTGTGCAGTTTTGTAAAATGTTTGATGTAACGCAAAAGTCTGGATCAAACGATACGAAAATTAACAGGGGTGTTTTTAGTCCTTTCTGGCTGATTCAGTAGATTTTTTTATTATCAAGTTAGCTTAATCAGAATTGAAATTAATGTCAAATGAAATTCCTTCAATACTTTAAAAAACATTTCTGTCCTTGGAAAATTCAAAAAGGATTAGCAATCAAACTTTTCCCCAATTCCTCTCAAATATTATCCAGATCGATAGAAAGAACGATTTCGTTGAGTTCTTGTTTTGTTTACTATATATATATATATTTTAAAAAAAATAGAAACAAAAACCAGTTCAATTTTCAAGGTTGATGTTTTTCTTTAGATTGTACTATTTTTAGAAATTATTTTTAATCCTTGTATCAAAAAGCAACTTCATTATATTGACTAATTAGACATTAATTGCGAAAAGTCCAAAAATTATGCAAGAATTTTTTTAGAATATTTTAGCACTGAATAAGTAACTCCTATTTACTCTAAAAAACAAATTAATCACTTTTTACAATACATGGAAGAATTGTGTAAAGTTTTGGAATATTATGAAACTCTAAAAAAAGTTTTTCTAGTTATTTTTAAAATCTAAATCAGTTATATCCTCTAAATGAAAAATTGGAAATGATTCTTGAGAATTATTTAAAGGCTCTAAAAAAGTTTATATCACTTTTTCGACCAGTAAACTTTTCCAAACGACTACAAAACTTGCCAACACTTTCCAATAACAATTCAAATTACAGTACTTTGATTTTCCAGAATTCTCTTTTTATTTTCACTACTGATTGTTAATAGGAAAAACGTCAACCTCGAAAACATACAACACGAGTCGACAAACGGCTAAAAATCAAAAATTTATGTTCAGTTTTTGTAAAAACGATTAACTTCTACTCGTTTCATATTTTTAATTGCCAAATAACAGGGTTTTAGTGTAGTTGTTTGTTTTAAGAAAAAACAAAATGTTTTATTAAGATGGTATTAAAAAGAATCAAGTCGTAGTAGAAAATCGAACAAACGAACGTTTTTGTTTTCAAACATAAATAAACAAATCGATGAAACAGGGACGGAACGGCGATTTTCGAGTGTCGTTAAACGAATCGCCATTTTACACGCACAGTCATCAGTTTGTCCGTCTGTTCCACCCAATCAGCTTCATATGTACGGTTTTTTTCCTCGCGTCCTGGTCCTCCGTACGCTTGTTTCCGGACGACGAACGACCCCCGAAAATAAAGGTATACGATTCGTTCTGGTGATCTATTTATTAAATAAACGTGACGATACGATTTTTGTTCTGTTTTTCGAAAAGATTAAAACAGAGAGAAAAAGAGAAAAAGCTCTCGTAGTGAAACTTATTGTATTGTACGATACGTATTTTTAGGATTATTAAATGAAATCTGGAAAAGAAAAACAGTAGGTGCGTTTTTTTCTGATAAAGGCGTAGAGAAACAGTTGTGTTCGTATTTACATTTTTTTCTGTTTGTTTATTATGTATTTGTTTATCATTTCTTTTCTTCTGATTTGTGATGAATTTATTTCTAACAATTGAATAACAATATCTGTAAATGTTTGTACAGAGCCGATGTATCTTGATTTTTTTGTAAAAGATCGGTGTTTTTTTCCTAACACCAGATTCATAGCCGATTCCTCGATGGTTATATCTAAAATTGATTCATGGCCATTTATTATTTTTTCTTGAACAGAAAGCAGGCTGTGGTAATATTTCGGTGTGATTTTTTATCCAAATTAACGATTGATGAATCTTATTTAAGGGGAAAAAACACCAATCTTACGATACAATCGGGCCTGTGTTTTGCTGAAAAATCAATCTAGCATATGGACTGAAGCTGTTTTATAAGGTGGTTGATTTTCTGTTAGTCTGATGTTAGATGTGATCGACAAGTGAAATAGTTTCAGGTGTTTTTGTGGAGATTTTTCGAACAGTTCGTTCGGGAAAAAAATATTTTCTTTTAAGAAATCCAATTGTTAGGATGTAGTAGTTGTCAGTCGATGGATAGTGAAATAACGATATGTCGATTTTTTTTTGACTGAAACTTTTTCACATTTCGATTACATTTCTATGTGACTATATGTATGTGTAGATTATTTGTAGGGAACGGCACAGATACAAACGAACAGACCGCTAAACGCAATCGATAATTGATAAAAACGAGTAATCTTGTTCAATAAAGATCGGTGAACACAATCAACAAAACGCGAAAGAGAGCGCATTTTTACCATTCGACGGATACGAAACTAAAAAAAACACACATTGCCCCGTCTTCGAGACGCGTCGACAATTCAACAATCACTCATGTATACTTAATAAAATAATAATTAACGAAAAAAACTTATTGTCTTAATTATTAAATTAATCATTGCACGACGAAACAAATAATGAACTTATTATTAAAGAGAAAAAAGTATATATATTAATTGTATTTTAAACGAAAGAAATGAAACATAAAAATTTTTTGTGTATATTATTCATATTATAAATATATATTTTGATGGGTGTTTTTAAAAAATATCACAAGATTGCCTAAATACTGCAGTATACCAAAAATATATATATATATGTATGATGATAATAAACGAAGTTTATATAGGGAAAAAATATTAATTTAAAGAAAAAAACGATAAATAAAATAAAAAATAGTAGAGATTGTGAAGCGAGAGACACGGACGATGCTTGCTCGTGATGTTTGTCGGTGGGATAAAGACGATGACGAAAATTCGCGTTTTCGGTATTGTGGAACCGGGGCTCTTTTTGCCGGCGGCCGCGACGCCGGTTATACAACCGATTGGAGCTTCGACGCTCGTGGATCGTTCGTATTGGATATGTTTTTTTTATTTGTAAACGATTCGAGGATTAACAAACCATCATGTCCGATAAAACATATACTGATTCCATATACTACAATCTTTTGTAAGTATTTCAGTAAAGCAGAAATATTTTGAAAGTTTAGAAAAATAAGTGTTTTGAAATGATTTTTAAATCGAAATTTATAAAAAATCCGTACTCCTATAGAAAAAAATTGTTTTTTTTAAAAAAAGTTATTGATCTGACAAATGAACCATCTCATTTTTCAATCAATTTTACGATGAACTATTCAATATTTAACCCATTTAATTGTCCATCCAATTCTGTCTGTTGGATAAAACAACCGAGTAGAATAAGTCATGAAATAGCAAAAGAAAAAATCATAAAAAATCCGTACTCCCATAGAAAAGCATTTCAACTCTATCAATATTGTTGAAACGTTTGAAAGACTTGAAGAAACTTTATATTTTAATCTCATTGATCGGAAAAACTTTTTTTCTTGATTATTAATCCTCTAATTTTTTGAATTTATCACCAATGTTTATTTATAAATTATCCATCCATTATAACTTTAGCTATTTGATGAAGAAACAAAGTTCAGAAAACCCATTAAGCAGATAAAAATAATCAAAAAATCGTACTCCAATCAATAAAGCACTTTATCTCTGTCAACATTACAGAGATATTTTAAAGATTCAAAAAGAACAAATCCATCTTTAAATAAAAAAATATATACATTAATCTGGCAAAGTCTTCTTGTCTAAATTACTATTCTACACATTCTAATCGAGATCTCTCTCTCTCTCTCTGACTTTTTTTATATACCTTTTTACAATTGTTTATATAAACTTTTTTCAATTTTTGTTTTGATCCAAATTATCTCCAATCGATTTTTTTCAAACTAAATTTACATAATTTCAATAGAATATTAAAATAAAAATAAAACTTTTTATGAAAAGAATTTCTATTCTTTATCCCGATCTAAACCAATGATAATACGATTTTTCTCTTCCAACAATTATTCTATTACTCTTTACCAACTTTTCATTCTACTCCATCTGTACCATTTCTGCATTACCCCTTATAAAATCATACATTTTCGTAATTTAATTAAGAAATTGAAATTATAACAGCAACAACAGTAACAATGAATTCTTTTATGTGGATGAACTCGATTTTTCGTGTCAGTAGCACTCAAGTTTTTGCATTATTTGCTGCACCATCTGTCCGATACTGTCTTGATCGGCCGTTGGAATCTCCGGACGTATTCTCGACTTCTGCTCGTGTTTGCGACGATGTGATTTTTTTAACACGTCCGTGGATCTATACCGATCATACTAGTCTCGTTTACAAATAAAAAAGAGTACTGATCCATCTACGAGCGTCAAAGATCCACGATATGTAAACACTTAGTATAAATGTTGATTTTTCGTTACGGAAAATGAAACTTCCCTAGGCAAAATTTTTAAATTAAATCATTGTATATAGACGATACGCATGAACATATACGAAAATAAATAAATAATTAAATATTTATGAGAAAAAAGTATACCTCGAAAAAAATGCATTTGTATTTAATCAAATCGATTTCTAACCAACCCATTAGCTAAAAAAACCCGTTTCATAATCATAATTCCGTATCAAAAAAGAATATTATGTATAAATAATAAATAAATAATAATAATATATATATGTGTAGAAAAAAAAGAAAAAAAAACGACAGAATGACATTTTTTCGACCGCTGTTTTTTCTCGAAACAGTTTCGGCTATACGGAAACGTCGTACGATCCAAACGCATAAACGACGGATCTCAAGAGAATAAAAACAATAATAAATATCAAACGAACGAAAAACCCATAAACAATAACAAACAACATACGGTGAATCAATAAACTTGATCATTGCGAATATTGTGAACCCAGTACGTATCCGATAAATATTTCAAGACAAGAGAGATTTTTTTCCTTCTATTTGTGTTTCGAACTACAGACCCAAACAAACAAAAAAAAAATAATATATATATACAATTATTTTGAAAACATTGAATGCCTTACTTAATGTATACGACTATTTGAGGAAAAAAATACAATACCGCATTTTAAATAAATATTTTAAAAAAAAATAAACGAGAAACAGATGAACGTTGATGATTTAATGAAGTAAATTAAATAAAAAATACATATTTAATTAATTGAAAAAAAATAGTTACGAAAATGTCTACATTAAAAAAAAAAACTTGTAATAAAATGTATAACGAATGTGTGCATGGGGATGTGCGGTCGTTGAACGAACGTCGTATTTAAACGACGGTTTATATAAACATTATATATATATATATATATATATATATATATATATATATATATATATAAAATGGTTATATAAATTAAAAATTACAAATATCGAACAATCGTTGAAAATAACAAAAATGTTCAAAGCTTCGAAACAATGAAAAACGTCGTTTTCGAAAAGAAGAAGAAAAACAAACAACCCGGTAACTAGATAAACAAATAGATAGCTAACTAGATCAACACATAAGAACGAACCAGTCGCACGCACGCTCGATCGCGAGCGTCGCGACGCTCGTCTTACGTCCGCACGTCTCCATATTATTTTAATGGAGTAAATTAAATAAAAAAAAATATTCGACGGAGGTGAGACGATACGAAAAAAAATATACTATTGTGTTCTGCTTTTTATTATTGAAAAGAATATTATTATATTATTAATTATTATTATTAAATATTATTATTATGTAATTTATCATGGGACGCAGAAGTTTTGTGAATACCTCTACATATTATGTCCTTGTGACTCTCAATCTGTATAGTGTTTTTTTTGAAAAATGAAGCATTAAATGCTAAAAACTTGTGTACTTAAAAACAGAACTCGTTTTATTTATAGAACTGTACCCTTGTTTCTTTCACTCACACGTTTTATATTTCAGGTTATTTTCAGGAATGGCAGCTGGACGAAAAATATGTTCTTGTGTAATTAATTCAGTGATTTTTTTTTAAATTCTTTAAGAAATTTTTCAATCTAGATGATGATTAAATATCAGATCAGAAAAAAAATATAAATTTCATTATTTTTGATTAAGAAAAATCATCTGCAACAAAGTCTTCAGCAAAAAAGTTCAGTACATTTAAGAAAATGTTAAGGAAACTTGAAATTTGTCAAGCAATGTTGTGAATGAAAAATTAGGTCTTTCAAAAATTTCAAGTCGTTTTCGAAGAAAAACATAATGTTTTTCAAAGTTGTTTGTTAAAGTTTGCGTTTCGAATCATATATGTAAGTAATCACACAGTAAGATTAAAAATAATGCTTAAGAAACTTGAAGATTTTCCAAGCCATGTAGTAAATGAAATATTAGATCATCCCAACAATCAAGTTCGTTTTGGAAGAATATATATATAATATTATCATCATCATATCAGTTTATATCAACCCACTGCTGAACAAAAGCCTTAATAAATGTTAGCACTCACTGGTATTTAATCATTTGGTATGACCAGATGAATAAATGAGGATTTTTATTTAAATTTTAATTTCTTAAACAACTGCCTTTACTAAGAATAGAATACCAACCCTATATCTCCAACTGGAGTTAAAACACAGTTTTTCTGGATGATAGGCAAGGTTGCTAACCACTACACCATCAGTCGATATATATCAGTTGTTATTTCAAATCAATAATGCAATTTCCATTATTTTTGATTAAAAAAAATATCTTTGCCAACAATGCCTTCAGCAGTAAATTCAGCCTGTCTTTTCAATTATTATAACATTATATGAAAGAAATGTACTTCATTATTACAATTTTACATTTTGAAGAATTCTTTATACAAATATAAGTAGATTCTATATTATCTAATTTGTACAAAATCTTTTATAGGCTCTTTCAATTATAGAGCCATCCAAATGTGACGCCTAGATTTGTGTTTCATTAAAAAGAAACATGTGTATAGTTTTTAATAAAACACAAATCTAGGCGTCACATTTGGATGATCCTATATTTTAGCCACATATTTAATATAGTATCATAAAAAAATCACGTGCCACTTTCATCGAGATAAATAACAATTCTTGTGTTATGTGTAATAATAGTACGTGAATAATTTTACTGGCCAATATTCAAAATTTAAAAAAAAGAAAGTCATTTGCCAAATTTCACTGGCAGTTATTTATGTAAGGAATAGAGAAGAACAACGTGCCGATGATATTCTATACTGTAAGAGTAGCATTAATGATGATAAATTTTCTTATTTAGCAAAAAATATTTCCATTCCAACTAGAATAGTGAGAACAAAGACTAACAAAAAATCTCTTTGAGACTCACATCCCAAACATAGATATTAATAAATCTAGGAATATAAGATAACAATATGAATATTGGATGAAGTAATGTCGATTGTGTATTCGTATTCGATACATGAAAGGGTTGAAACATCCAATATCAAACTATGGACAGAATTACTTTTGCATAATGTGTCATCGTCAATGACGTCAGTTTCGAATTATATTTGTAAATGAGCCGAGAAGGTCTCCATCCTATGTGAAACTATGGATTTATCACATGACGTCATTCTGAAGACGTTTATGTGTATGTGTGTGTGTGGGTGGATGGGTGGGTGAGTATATATATATATATATATATATATATATATATAATGAAAATCTTAAACTGAATGGAGTCCTAAGATCATTTCTCTGATCTGCAATCGCACATAAAAGCAAGTGACATGTCTGCAGTGCAAGCATTAACACTACATCGAGGTTCGTACAGATGTGTGTATGTGTTTGTGTGTGTGTGCACGTCTGTGTACGTGCGTACGTTCGCATCTCGGAGAGGAAATTGTGTCCAGGGCGAGCGTCGCTGGCCAACTTCCGGTTTCCGGACGACGACGAGCTTTCGTTCGGTCGGTCAGTCATCGTGGAGTTTCGAACCTGCACGCCGCCACCGTTTCGAATCAAATGCTAGTGCCGTTATGGCGGCATGTATAGTGTAGTGATGTGTATATTTCGATAGGCCGACATTTTAACAAGATAGTGGAAAAGTAGGTAGGTCGGTGGTGAGGCGTCGTTCGAGCCACGGGGACGATTGTTGTCGATCCGATTGAAAAACGGAATGTGCGACGTACCTATCTCTCTCTCTTTCCCCTTCTCTATACATATAGAGAGAGAAGGAGATAGAAAGAGAAAGAAACCACTAATTGAGATAATATAAAATACAAATCAGAATAGAAATTAAAAATCGTACAATAACATTTTGAAGCTAATACATCAGGTCAAAGAGAAATTATAAAAGAAAAAAATAAACGTAATAACATTAAAAAAATTATAGTTTCAATTCGAACACAGTATCATATAATTCAATGAGGACGTTTTTTCAAAAACTATATATTTCAATATTTGAAACGAGAATAAAAAAATACATGAAACATTCACATATTTTGCTCTCTTTTGTAAAATATTTAATATTGCTGTTTTATTAAAGTAAACTAATTGGGGAAATATTCAAACGGTTATATAGATTCGAATGAAAATAACAGATCTTGAATAGTCAATACATATTAAATGGTAGATTTTGAGATGTAGGGAAGTCGATTGCAATTTTTGTAATAAAAATCGTCGAAAAAGGACAAAGGGTGTGTTTAGTATTACAGTATATCACTGCACATAATTATGAAATGATATTCCAAAATTATAAATCATATTCTATTCCATATTCCAGTTTAAGTAATTAGTAAAAAAGATTTTTAAAAATATGAAAATTAATTAAAAGTTTATATTTCTATATAAGTTGAAACTTGGACGGTACGAAATAAAAGCAGCAAGAAATACCAACACTAGGCTCTTATAAAACATAAACTTTGTACGTAGTCATAAAAAGTACTTCTAAATTGTTATTATATATTTATAAGAATTCCGAGAAGAGAATAAATGGAAAAATGATTTTAGTTGAAAAGTTTGAAAAGACTATTTTATTTTTTTTAGATTTCATGCATTTTTTCATTCATAAATATTCCATTTTCCATCTATTCTATTAGAATGATTAATAAATTATTATCAATTGATTAGATACTACATCTCCTTTACTCTCAAAAATAATTCCACACTTTTTCCAATTCCAATGGAAGCGTACAAGTCCCGTTGTATCGTCAAATAACCACAATATCGAATTTCCAATCGAGCGCATCGTCCCTAAAACGTGCACGACGTACCCGTTCGTCTGCGACGCGCATGCATCTTTCATAACATCAACAAAACAAGGTATGTGCCATTAGCGGTCTCAGATTAAACACGACGAACGGCCGAACGGACGAGGGGCCGACGCGCAACGACGCTGTAAGTGTCACATAGTGGAGATTGCAAAAGTGGGCGGTCGGTCGGCGACTGCGGCGTCGTCATCGTCGGAACGACGGGCGGTCGTGCGACGACGACGACGACGAGGGACCGACGCGGCGGCTATATAGAAACTGTCAGCGGTCCCCAGAAGCAATCTAGAATGACCAATGGCTGGCGGACTTCCGGTCAGCTTCGAGATAAGTCGTAAGTCAGCACAGATGCCTCCAGTTTCGTTACGACGCTCCTCTCGCGTCGCACCGGTCGCGGCCACCGGTTCGTTCATATCGTACGAACGGGGTCCGTTCTCTATTTATATTGTATGTGTGTGTGTGTTCGTCGTTCTTATACATTACACTCGGTTCTAATTCAACGTCGGTTTGTATGAGTTTCAACAACGATAACGTTTCAATTAGATGTGTACTTTAAACGTCGTTCTAATTAACTCTGATTGATATTTCGGATGTAACTGAAACACCTTTACGAAGATATTGAAAAATGTAACAACGATGACCGATTATCATTTACATTAGATTTAATTCTTGAGCATCTTTTTTACTACACAATTATATTAACTGAAGATTAAATGAGTTTATTGAATTTTTTATATCAAAAGAATCTTTTCAAAAGAAGAATTTTAAACCACTATTAATTTTATTCTGCAATTAATTTATTTATGTACAAGTAATTCTTTCATTCTTACACTACAAATGTTTATAAAAACGTTCAATAATCGTTTACATTTTTTTAATTGATATAATGGTTATCACTTTAAGCCATAATCGTATATTTTTTTTACACAAAGCTCAAATATAAATAACATAACCATCAAAATGTGTACTAGAGAATAAACTAAACAATATACAATCATTTAACTTTAACAAAACTTGTAAATTTGGGGACAATAAAAAATACGTTTATGTAAAATATTTCTTAACATTTATCATTTGATTACCAGAAAAAATATTTATTCTAAAACTGTGCCATGTAATGAATTATCATCCAAAGAATATAAAATATTAGAGAAATGTCTATTATTTAAACAATTTTCGTTTTATTTATTTATAAATTGATGTGTATTTCAACTGCCAAGCTATCAACGTCAGAACTTTGTAATATAAAATCAAAGATGAGAATTTATAATTGAGACAGAAAAATATTCTTAACAAATCTAGCTTCTAGATTTTATAATACAGCACTCTGATGATGATATTCTGGTAGTCGAAATACACATCAGATTATCAACAACTAGTGAACATTATGTAGTTATTGGATATTTTCGTAAATCAAAATATTGATCTCTAGAAGTATATGAAGAACGAATTTCTAGTATGATAATTCATTTGTGTGGATAATCATTTTGATTAAAAGAAACAACACCGAAAGAAAAATATTAGTGTTCCGAGTTTTAGGGATTGAGCAGATCTATAGAACTCAGTTCTTGTAAAAACTGAAGTATTTTTAGATTTTTTTAAACACTCTTTAATATTATATAATGTTTGAAGTGATAATTAATTTGTATGAATGTTCATCTTAAGAGAAATAATTAATATTCCAAGTTTCATGGATTAAGCAGATGGATAGAACTCAGTTTTTGTAAAAATTTAAGTATTTTTAATTCCTTGAGCACTTTTTAACATTAAATGGTATTGGGAATGAGAATTTATTTTATGGAAATATCTTAAGAGAAACAACTTCAAAAGAAAAAAATATTAGTGTTCCAAGTTCCATGGATTTAGTAAATGACTACTGACCAGTTTTTGTAAAAATTTAAATACTTTTAGTCCCTAAAATGGTCTTAGAGTTTAAAACGAACTTGCAAAGAAGGAAATGGTATAGGAATTGTATAGAAGAAGATTTGCTACTTTTTTTAAAACGATTTTTGAATTAACGTCAGTTAAAAATCTTCAAGTACTGTTTTATTAAAAAAAAAATTGGAATTTCTGAAAGAGCTATGAGTTTAATATTCGAACCTCTCTCCCGATCGATCTGTTTATCGTGAAAAAATTCGAAACAGATTCGATTTGAAATATTTTCAACTCTAAAAAAAAACAACTACTAAACAGAATTCCATATCAATTTCTTTAAAAAGTATTTCGTCGTTATTAACGGTCTGGCCTAAATAAACATATTTGTTAACGTCTTCGATTTCCGTTCTCTTTTCTGTTTACTGTTTACTTCAAATGAACAAAAGCATTCCGGTATATATATATATATATATATATATATATATATATATATATATATATATATATAAACATGTACGTACAATGTAAGAATTTGTGTTTGTCCTGATGTGTGTTCGAGTCCCGCAAATCCACACAATCATCGCAACTGGCAATAATAATAGCAGCAAACCTCCTACACGATATATTGTGCATGCATACATACATACAAACTTACACACACACACACACACGTACGCAATCACAATAACGTATTTTATGTTAGTTGTGCATTCTGTTACATGATGTCGCGTCATACGTTCACGTTTAGTTGTGGCGGCGGTCGTCGTCGTCGTCGCAGCCGACGCCGGATTTGAGCTTAAAGGTTTGTTAATTTCCGGTCAGAACGAGGACGGCATGAGCATGCGAACGGGACAGACATTACTGGCTGGACATCGCGCTGTGCAAGAGGACTTTTAGAAATTGCTACGGCTGCTGCGATCACATTAAACGCGGTCTCAGATGAATAGCCGGAATCATAATGGAAATCTGTATTTCGGTGTTGTGGAAGCGATACCTCCACACACACACACATATCGATGTATACACATGTACGTTGATGGCACCTTTGTATATAACCATTTATGGTATATATATATATATATCTTTTAGAAAATATTTATAGAACTGATACATCTTCCATACATGTATACAAAGAAACAGAAAAGTTTAAAATTATGAAAAGAGTTATACAGAACGATGTGATGTTACTAAAACTATTTACAGTGATATTGGAAGAAGTATTTAGGAGACTAATTGAGAATTTGGTGAAATAAAAGATAATATTACTTTCTTGATAAGCTCAGGTGAACTTTTTAAAAAATAGAAGAATTGGAAAAAGAAAGTCGAAAAATCGGTCTTATAATAAATTTCGTCCAGACAAAAAAATGTTTAGTGAATTTTCAAATGAAAAAAAAAATCGAACTAAAGAGAAGAAAAATATGAATTTAAATCTTTGTATATCTGGAATAACTCGCGCACTAGAAGAACATTTTTAGGTAGAATAAAAATAGGTTGTGTCAATTTGGAAGAAATTTTCATCTTATTAAATCAGATATTCTTCTATGTTTGAAAAGTGTTTGATCAATGTATTTTTCTTGTACTTTCTTATGGCGTTGAAATGTTGGTGTTCAAGACCCATACTGTTATAAATGAGTATTATGAGAATGTATTTATAATATAATTCAACGAATTCAGATATCACAAAGAAATATGGAAAGATCAATGATTTCAATAACACATAGAGACAAAAAAAAAAGATTAGATCAAAAAAAAGTTACAAATTTTATAGAAAAAGAGAGGAGTTTGAAATAAGAATGGATGAGTTATGTCATGTATCAAAAAAGTAAACAAAAAAATTGTTAACCCTTATCGGACGTTAGCATTTTGTACTTAACTTTCCGCTAGGTCGGAGATATATTTGAGTGCTTATTGTAAGAGAAGAGTAACTAAGGTTACTTGTTATAAAAAGATAGTTTTCTGCATAAAAATATTTATATTTACATTTTATTAAACGTGTAATTTTCAAGCTTAAATGTTATTTATATTTTTTCAATGTGTGATATTTTTTGAAACATTTTCCTACATGAAGGAATGGTTTTCTGTTACAAGTTTCGCAGAAGTATATAGTCGTCTTTCACAAATACAACCCTGAAAAAATCACTTATTATATCATATGAAATATCTTTCCAATTGTGCCAAATTGACCTGGTTGTTAATTTTTTTTTCAATTTCCTCATTGGCATATAAATTAGTTTGCATTAAAATTTCTGTTATAAATTCGTCCGTATAAATTTTTTTAAAATAATTTATAGGCTCCTGAACATTTCCGAAGATTTGGCGTCCTATATTTGTAAAAGGAATACTTGAAATTAAATTTCCTTCATCATCACTGTCGATTTCAATCCAATATTCATCACAATCAGGAACAATTTCTCTTTCCACTTCGCTTTCTTCTTCATTTGAATATTGAATAGGGATCAATTTTTTTCCTTGACTGAACTATAACACTTGTATCACTGTCTCCTTCATCACAAGAATTAAAATCACTTGCCGAATATTCAAAATTTTCACATATTTCACTACAACTACCATTGTTACTTTCCATATTGCTATAGTTTTTTTTATTCATTTTTGGAGGAATAAAATATTATAACATAAGTAAAATAATTGTTGAAATATGACAGAACGTGTTGTCTGCTATCGAGTGAGAATTAAACTGTAAAAATATACAGTGTGTACATTCAGCAATGAGAACGTTGTTACTTGTTCAGTCTTGTCACTTCACACGTGACATACGACTGATAGAGCAAAGTTGTAATGTCACGTCAGAGGTGACATACGACCGATAAGAGTTAAGAAAGAAAATAACTCATCTTAGAACTACAAAATTTTATATAATTCTTTAACAATTACTTATTGTTCAATTGATTTTTTTAAAATCATTATATAGAATCTTGTTTTTTTGATAAACGACGTTTGGACATTTTTTGTGTAAAAAAACAATTGTAAAGAATTATTCAATGGTACGAAAAAATGTTGAGGATCTTTCCAGAGACCAATAATTTGCGGCCGATTTACGATCTTTGATGTTTCTCGATGAAAATCAAACAGGTGAATTTCAAATATCATTGGAAAAAAGCTGCGACTAATATTTACGACACGAAACGCTAGCGTCGGCCTTTTTCGTCGCGATCGTTCAGAATTTTATGGCTCGTTGGCAACGAATCGTCGACAATTATTAATAACGGATTCGCGCCGCGGTCTCCTCGTCAGAAAGTCAACTTGCCATCTAGTGCGATATTCGTAAACCGTTGGTACGAGCACACGTTCACATCTTTCGTTCCACAGCCGACTTGACGGCTGTCATGTCTTCCAGACAGTTTCAGAGCCAGCTCGGATCGCGGCTGCGGCGACGACGACGACGACGACGCCGGCCGACGCCGCCGTCGCTGCAGACTCTCAAGAACATGTTACGTGTTGTAACGTGCGGCCGACGCGAACGGGCGTCGCGTCACCGACGCAGACACGACGTTCGCGACGCACGATCCCCGCGTCGTTTCGTCTCGCTCGACGATCGTTCGAAATCAACACGGAACGTTCGTTCGCGTTCCTCTGCAACTAGCGTACGTCGTGCCCGCCCACAACGCCGTCGTACGGCAAACAGGCAGGCAGGGAGGTACAGCCACCCGCGTCCCACACCGTCGGCCGGTATAGATAGATAGATTTTCAGTGCCAGAGAGCTTCAGATGCTAGCGGTTTGGTTAATTTAATTACAGATCGTAGGCGGCCACGACGATGTGGCACGGCCGACTGCGATATGCTGAAATTGTGATGAGCGCATAAATTTCATAGACCGCGTTATTGTGAACTAGCGCGAAATAATCATTTTGTAAATTAGTTTTCAACGCGACTGTGTGTGTGTGTGTGTGTATGGGAAGATCCGTACGTACGTCGGGTTCTCCGCAACTAGTTGCGATTTATCGATGTCATCCGACACGTCAAAGCTGTTAAAAATTGATGGACGCGCGACGACGAAATGGCAGAATTTCATTTGCGGAACAGCGAACTTACAGTAGAGATTGTTTTTCTTTTTTAACAAGATCGGATTGATTCAGTAGATAATAATTATGACAATCTAGAGTAATTAACCTTACTTAAACTCTGATCTATTCAAGTTGACACCTATTCTTAGATCATGCAATATATTTGATTATAACTGAAAAAATCAGACCGGTTGAGAAAATTTCCAAATTACAATAAAGAACCATTTTACCATTTATCATCTTTTCTTATCAATCTTTATTTAAAGAGCTTTATGAAAAGATAGACAACAGTTCGAGTATATTAGAATAAAGAGTACTTTAACTTGAAGTATCTTTATAAGAAAAGGCTATATTGAAATTACAAGCTATTTGATATCTCTATAAGTTGAGATACTACAGTAAATCCATTCTAATCAATTCACTTACTTATCCTCAGTATCAGGAGATTTTATAAAAGGATCAAATAATCAATTATTGTTTACTTTTTTTGCTGATGCATATTTTTTCTGACCAGAAAAAGCTCACTTGGAATTCTAATGAACGAACATCGTAAAACAATCCCATGAGATACAGAAAATGCTCGAAAACGTGATATATTTCAGAATTTAGCAATTTGTAAAATAATAAGCAAATAAATATATTCTTAAACCCTTCAGTCTCATTTAAGCTACTATATATTTTAATAGGAAAATAGAAAATATATGATTTGTGATCAAAAGTTCAATAAAAAAATGAGTACTTTTCTTACAACTTCTTTTTAGAAATTTTCCTTAATAGTCGTTTTAATAAAAATATCTTAAAAGCAGACGGTAATTTTAAATAAAAACTTTTAATTTTTTTTTCATAGAAAATTATTCGCTTTAGAACGCATTTTCATATTATTTGATTTATCTTTAAGAAATTCTAAAGCTTTTTTCTATGAATTATGCACAATGATCAACTTTAATTTGTCTATACTTATATATATATATATATATATATATATATATATATATATATATATATATATATATCTGTGTGTGTGTGTGTGTGTATGAAAATTCCACTTTGTTTGAAACGCATTAAATATTAAAAGGCGCGAAACTTCCACGAAAAACGAAAACGTCTGGATGCGAGGATCGTTCGCAAAGCTCGTCGTCGTCGACGGCGATCGCGATAGGCCACGGCGCGCCGTTGCGATCGTCGCGTCTTTGTTCCGTCGGTCCGTCGTTACGGCAACGGCCGTTACACGGAAAAAAGATCAAGTCACCTACACGATGATGACGTTTATTTCACGTCCACAGCATACTTGATGTTTATGATACAAGATGTAATATACATTCTGTTCTGTGCGCCGTTCGGATGTTTATTACGTGCCGGCTGCGTGGATGTTATTTCAGAAGGTCGTCGTCGTCGTGTGTGTGTGTGTGTGTTTTTTGTTTTCGTTTTCGACGTCGTTGTTCGTTTTTTCCCGTTTCGTTTTGTTCGCGGACGTCGCTCGTCTTCGTTACATTTTGCACGGTGTTCTGTTCTGTTTTGTTATTTTTTTTTCTCTCGGAGTTCATTTTACAGTTTTGGTCTGATACGTCGTTTTCTATACGGCTTCATCAAAAATTAAAACCGTGCTCGGAAAATCGTCGTTCATCTAGTTTCGAAATTCGGAAAGACTGTGATGAATTGTGGAACAATTTTCGAGATATTATTTTTTTTTCAAAAAGTAAAACAGTGAAAAATATTAAAAAGTATTCCTTAAAAATTGTAAAAACCATTTAAAATGTATCGAAATATATTATCAATTTCATGGTTCACTCATTTGTCCAAATGTTTTCATTTCTATAGTTAATTTATGGGCACTACATTTCAAGATTTTTGCTTGTTATATGACCCATCGCTCGTATAGAGTTTCTTATTCCGTAAATATCTTCTATCTACTTATTTTTGATTTGTTTTTTGATGCATTCATTCCAAATTCATTCATTTAAAATTCGTCCAAATTGATTGAAAGAGAGAAGCATTCAATAGGTCGTAGTGGACATTTTAAGAAAGGTCTTCATCCAGCAGTGGATAGAAAGAGACTATTGCTACTGATGATATTTTGACCTATGCAAATATCTTTCTCTTCCAGTCCATTCTGGTGAATTTTCTTAAATCAAAAACTATGCCTTTACTATGTCACTAGAACCAAAATATTGCTTTTTTTCAATTTGATACAAAATCAAAATTTCCAAATCTTTTTTTGAAAGCATTTTCTAAATTGTTTATTTATTTATCTTAAAACAATATGTAAAAAATTAATAAAATTCCAGTCTTTATTTTTATAAATAATTTATTATATTTATATTAAATATATATATATATAAATATATATATATAAATTCCAGTCTTTATTTATTGAACAATTTATTACTTGATGGTAGCAAATATCTGCGTTAGTGACAATTTCAACTTTATGCTAGAGAAAGTCGTCTCATCTCTTAACCCCTTGGCATACAATGACGTCTGGGAGACGTCATCCATTTCATGTGCCATTGTAGACTTTGACGTCTCCGAGACGTCAAGAACTGTCTTATGCGAAAGAGTGCCAAAGGATATAAAAAAAATGTTCTTTTATCTGCTTGACATAGCTATTTATAATGCGTATGTCCTGTATTCTAAGTACTCGAATTCAACAAAGCAATCGATTGTAAATTTTCGATTGAATATCGCAGAAGATATGCTATACAATTTGTCTCTTCCTAATTATACGACACGCGGTAGACCGTCACAAAGTGAATGCCCAACTCGGTTATAGGCAAAACATTGGGCACATTTTCCTGAACATATACCTCCGACTAATAAAAAGGAACATCCTGCAAAGAGATGCCATGTGTGCGCAAAAAATAATATAAGAAGCGAAACAACTCGGCAGTGTAAAAAATGTCTAGTTCCTCTCCATATTCTAAAATGTTTTGAAATGTATCATACCTTACAAAATTATGAATTTATTATTTTATAATCTTACTTAATTACTGTCCATTAACATTATACATTAACCTGATTAAATATTAGACAACAATGTAAATTTCGAAATAAAATGTTCTGTTTCTAAGCTTGCATATAACTGTTTAGTTGAGCCAGATTAAATAGTATTCTTCGGATGTATCAAATTCCATTTTATTTGTACGTCAAGAGATTAATTAAACTTATTATAACATTATACTGAATATTTTAAATTATAATTGATTTATATAATGTTATTTTATATTTTCAGTCGTAATGAATAATGATACACTTGTATACATATATGATGTTTTTTAAGTGTGACAGAATTTTAAGTTGATACCACGTTTAAAAAATACCCTATACTTGTTAAAAATTAACATTTTGGAAGAAAAAACTGACAATAAGCTAAAAACTAGCACTCAAAATTCTATTAAAATTCGTTATAAAATAATAAATATGTTTGTCTTTTTTTAATATCAATTTAAATTCAAATAAGTCTCTGATTAGTTAAACTGGAGTTAGTTTTTTTTCATACGAGCTATTTTAAAATTACCATGAAAATAAATTCGTACAAAGTGCACGCCATTAACTAACCGACCGGATTTTTTCACGACGGTCCCATTTTAATCCGTGATAAGAACCCGAATTCCAACATATTCATCCATCCGACGTCGAAACGTCCGGAATTTTGATAAATTCTAATAAACGGGATTGAGAAGCGTCCCGTAATAACACGAAATAAATTACAAACGTAACGACGTAATGAAATAGCGTCGTCGACGACGACGGGCACATGAAACCGACGTCGTCGCCGTCCGTCGACATTCTATCCGACACACAAACGAACAAACAAACATATTATTAATTTAATTTGGCAAATTCTACAAACGTGTCGGCTCAAAACACAAGATATTAAAGGTGACTGCGAAGTTATGGCGTACGTATTTCACGGCAAGTATATTAAACTGCATTGCAGTGTAGCAGCAGTTTCTGTGCTACACGACAGGTTGTCGACGAGCTTTCTCACTCTGTACATGTGTGTGTGTGTGTGTGTGCGACTACAGCGGCGAGAAACGGGCGCACGGAACGCCCGGAGTCTCTGTAGAAACTTAAGACGAACGCGCAACTCTATCTATAGTGATTTTGTGTGTGTGTGTGTGTGTGTGTTAGTCACTGCACACGGCTCAGGTATTCCAATATGACGGCGGAATGCGTCATGTTACATTTGTCACGATTTGTGTTATATCGCCATCAGACTGCCGACGAGAATTCCACTACTTCTTGGTACAATTGCTGCACGTGGATCGTAAACATATCTGGTGTCGGCGAAACTCAAACATTCCGTAGACCCGTCGTTCCGTTCGACGGAAATGGGATAGAGAGTAGATTTGTGTGTGTGTGCGTGTGTCGGTTCTATACACACGGACGAAATTTTGGACGGATCGGACGTTTATCAAATTACGGCTAAAAATTATCATACCGACGACAAATAAACTCACGACGAGACGACTTTCTCTAGCATAAAGTTGAAATTGTCACTAACGCAGATATTTGCTACCATCAAGTAATAAATTGTTCAATAAATAAAGACTGGAATTTTATTCACTTTTTTACATATTGTTTTAAGATAAATAAATAAACAATTTAGAAAATGCTTTCAAAAAAAGATTTGGAAATTTTGATTTTGTATAAAAACAAAAAAAGCAATATTTTAGTTCTAGTGATATAGTAAAGGCATAGTTTTTAACTTAAGGAAATTCACCAGAATGGACTGGAAGAGAAAGATATTTGCATAGGTCAAAATGGAAAGTTTTGAGAAAGGCATTTATCTAGTAGTAGAGAGAAAAAGATTGCTGTTGCTGCTATGAACCAGTACAGGGCATGGTGCAATATACCTACGATTAGATAAAGTGCTACGAATATTAAATTCCAAGCTCAATACCCCAGATTCATGCTTCGTAAGAAAGTACATAGTGGTGAGAATGATCTGAGTTTGAATTTTTTAAAAATTTAATGCAAGGCCACCAAATTGATGAGGTCAACGTACAGGTATTACGATTCAACCTCTTATTGACCAACGATGGAAATATCCATGATGTCTAGTCATTATCTTTCATAGATAGCAACTTTGGCCGCTTAAATCGCTGCACAAAATACACACACACACACACACACATATATATATATATATATATATATACCATCAAGTAATAAATTGTTCAATAAATAAAGACTGGAATTTTATTCATTTTTTACATATTGTTTTAAGATAAATAAATAAACAATTTAGAAAATGCTTTCAAAAAAAGATTTGGAAATTTTGATTTTGTATAAAATCAAAAAAGCAATATTTTGGTTCTAGTAACATTGTAAAGGCATAGTTTTTGGCTTAAGAAAATTCACCAGAATGGACTAGAAGGGAAAGATATTTGCATAGGTCAAAATGGAAAGTGTATATATATATATATATATATATAATCATTAGGTCAGTGGGTTAGTAGTTTGTATCTTCGTATATTAATTGAAAGACTGAATTGAAAGTTAGGGGTTGAGCATGGAGCTAACAACATCTCATGAAAAACAACTATCTTCTGGCTCTTAAATTGTTGAAAAAGATCTGAATTCTAAATGAGTTCAAGTATTTGTGGGTGGATATACAACAGGATCATTCAAATGTGACGCCTAGATTTGTGTTTTATTAAAAAAAAAACATTTTTATAGGATGGTGTATAGGGAAACATGTGTATAGTTTCTTTTTAATAAAACACAAATCTAGGTGTCACATTTGGATGACCCTATATAAAATAATTTCATCACAAAATTAATATCATTAACTTAGTTTGATCCTGAACGATTGCCTCCAAACTTTAACGATTGCAAATAAGCATCATTGATAATTGCAATTATCAGTGAGGGGGATAGCTCCTTATTATATTTATATATAAAATTGAACTAAAGTTACAATAACACCCCTAAAACAACAGATTTTTATCTCGAACTGACATATTTTATTATTATTATAAAAATGAATAGACCAAACGTTATGTAGAACAAAGACGTCTCTAATACAAGAATAGCACATATAAGAGGAATGTCCATCGTTATCGATATGAGGATCGGGCGAGGGCGAGGGCGAAGGGACGGTAACGAACCGCGCAGAAATCTCAATTAATAAAACGACTATTGAACAAATATAAGCCTTTTAACAGAACATCAGAAATCAATCGCTCCATCTACACTAAAGGATATCCGTAATCTGACCCTCAGATATGTCCTAACGTCCACACGTTCGTGTCCCGTACGTACGTACGTCCAGCCACCCGCACGTCGTGCGATGACGATTCTTGTGGATAAAAAGGACACACATACTAGTACGTCTATTTTGACCGGTTCTTCTTTTCCGACGACGTATCCATCTCGTCCTTTACGTATATGCGTGTGTGTGTGTGTGTCCCACCGTCGTCCCATCAGCAGAAGCGTTGCTGCTGCTACTTTTTCGTCCGAGCGGCCGCCCTCGTCGACCGACCGATGGTCACCTAACCCCACACCAACGTCAGTTCCATTTGTCCCAAACGACGAGCACTTACGTCATCAAATGACCGCCATCGAGCGTAATGCGATCGCAGTGTCGGTAATGCGGCCAGCGTCAGTATCGGACGAGTGCCGAGTGTCTTGTTATTCGATTCTATAGAAAATAGATGTCTGCGTACGAAGATGATATAATATTGATATAATTGATGCTTCGAGTGTCATTCTTTTACTTGAACGCTGCTACTTCACACACACTCACATTCATTTATATATATATATATATATATATATATATAACATTCAAACGTACATAAAACATCATATCTATTGCTCAAGTAGGATAATTCGAATGAAAGTTCAAAAGCTCAATATTCTCTCATGTCATTTAAATTTAAATTTCTAATATAGCGTTCGATTGATTGATTGTCTGACATTTTAAGACGCGTTTAAAATATAAAAATAATTTTAACCTAGGATTTTAAACAAATATCTAACCATAATATCGAAAATAATTTAACCCCTTGACATATGATTTATTTTCAACCAAGTATATTCAATCAGACTATTATCATTTTTGAATATATATGGTTTATTCTGTTTATCAAAATTAACAAAACCTATTTAAAAATAAGACACTCAATTATTTTACACAAGCTGATGCATTTAGATTATCAAAATTCATTTTGGTGCAGACAATCTCTACAGGTTAGTTTTAGAGAGATTATCTGTGAAAAGTTATCCGTCATTAAGTGGCTAGACTAGTTTTTAAATAAAAAATAATTTTCATTCTTTCTAGATTAAAAATGAGAAAAAAGTAACCTTAATAGATTTAATAAATATGTTTAATATGAAAAATTAACTGTGTAAATGTTAGGATTTTCCAATAAGCGCTTCAGAAGTTTAAATGGAAATGAAACAAAAAGTATTTAATTAATTCGTTATAATTTATTTTTATTTTTAAACATATTCTATGGCATTAATGATGTAATATAATTTCACTCATACGACCACCACGATTTCGCTTGACATAGTACATTTGTTTAGTCCAATTTTTAGTCACTCTTTCACATAATTGTGGGCTAATTTCATGAATTACAAGTTCAATATTTATTTTTAATACTTCTGGTGTTAATGGTTTATCAGCATTGACCAATGATTTCATATAACCTCACAGAAAATAATCTAATGGAATTAGATCACATGATCTTGGTGGCCTATATCGTGAATTAATAGACTCATTAAACCCTTGTTTCAATAAGTCTATTGATTTTTTTACAATTGAAGTATTAAACGTTCCATAATAATTGTCCAAACTATACTGAGTTGAAATATCAAAATGAGCTTAAAAAATTCACACATGGCTGTCTCCAGCTGTCAAAGATTTAATATTCTTATTGGAAAATTCTATATGTTTAACACTCTTATGAGATATCTGGTCCAAAACCAATTTTCTATGGAAAAACATTACAAATTCAATGTTTATTTTTAATTTAATATTTAGTCTTAGTGTAAAAAAATGTCTAAGGGAATAAACCCTGAATACAAATCCTCACTAACCTGTCTGATCAGTTAATATGACCAGAGAATAATAATATTCAATGAGGCTTTTTTAGCCCAAGTTTATATATATATATATATATATATATATATATATATATATATATATATGTATGTGTGTGTGTATGTTATATTTTTCTATTTTCAAAATAAAATTCCATTAAAAATAAACAATATTAAAAATATTAATAATGTATACTAATATATATATATATATATATATATATGTATGTATGTATGTCTGTATGTATGTATGTATGTATGTATGTATGTATTTGTATATATAAATATATATTGAATACAGTGTTCTGAAAATACACAATGTTCAAGAACACTGTTATTAAGTACATAAAGATTTCGTTTTCGTAGACGACAAGATGAAAAACAGGAACGTTTTTTTCCTGTATGTGTGTGTTGTTGTACGGGATCCGAATTCGAACCACCACGAACCGAAATGGTGGACTGTTAGTCGATGTAAAAGTGTGTTTTTCACTATAAGTACTCGCGCGATCGTTCGTCTATGTGTATGTATGTGTGTGTGTGTCGAGTTATGGGCGCGCCGTTGGGACGTCGACTCGCGTCGTGGCGGCGGGCGTCGAAGAAAAAAGGAAAGCCATAAGTTAGATTGCGAACGGAAAGGCCTCAGCGCTTTCGAACAAACTCTCCCGGCAAAAATGGAAGCAATAAAATAGTTTTTCACAAAGTGCTATGTGCATCCGAACGTATTGGATTGACGCGGTCGATATAAGAACTCTTTCACAGACAAACATACACACATTTATATATATATATATATATATATATATATATATATATATATATTTAATTTTTTGTATGTATTAGTAGTAATGATCATAATTATAAAAAATATATAAAACACAATTTACAATTGAAAATAAATACAAAAAAAAAAACAAGAAAATACATTAAATATTGTATGTGTGTATATAGTTTTTCTACAAGCAAACGAATTTAAAAATAAGGGAAGAGTTTAATCCTGATCAATACCTTCTATTTGAGAATTTTGCTCTTTGACATATAAAACTGTTATTTAGTTTTTTTGAACAATTTAAAATCTATTAAAAAATCTTTTAAAAATAGTAATAATTTTTAAAAAAATATGTTATTTTAAAAATTTAGAAAATATAATAAATTCATTTTAATTCACCCCAAAAAAGATCTTGAAAGTACACATATACCAAAAAATAAAAACTATAAAAAAGTATTTGTTGTTTTGGAACTGTAGTGGATTCACTTTACACCAAATGGATTTTAACCCCAATACCACAATAGTTTAAAGTGTTCAATAATCATTTATTGTTCACAAAATAGTTTTTAAAATACTTTTACCGTTAGAAAATTAAAACCGTTAAATAATTGAAAATTATAAAACACAGTAACAAGAATCAATTATAGAAAACCATAAAAAATTACACATGCAAAACGTCAAATCTCACAAGTGCGCAATGTACAAGTAGACACGTACAGCATCACGGACCTATGACGAAATAAAAATAATCAGTCAATCAGCGGTTAAAGATGGATTGAATAAAGACACAAAAACATAAATTAGAATGCATTTGAAAAAAGTTGAATAATTAGTCTAGATTTTAACAGAAAGGCTCTGATGATGATGGCGTCGCTGTCGAAATGCATTAGCCGATATAATTAGAAATAATAAGTGAACAATAAGTGATTATTGAACACTTTAAACTATTATGGTGTTGGGGTTAAAATTCATTTGTGAAAACATAAAAGAGTATTTTTTGGTTTATATGTAATTTATTTTAAATTAAAAAAAATATGTAATAGAAATAAATTAAGAAATATTAATGAAGTTATGGAAACAAATTATATAATATATATAATATATATATATATATATATATATATATATATATAAATATTAGATTGGCAAGTATCTCCCTTCCGCTTTTTATTTTATTTTATTTTATTTTATTTTTTTTTGTACATAGCTGCGAAATTCAAAAGACCAGAAGGCGGAAGGGAGATACTTGCCAACCTAATATATACAAGGGTCGTTTGATAAGTATGGTAAATTTAATTATTGTTTAATTTAAATAATGAATTAATTTAATTAAATTTTTCAATTTAGTTTTTCTTACTTTTTTACCATACTTATCAAACGACCTTCGTATATATGTGAATGTGTGTGTATGTGAATTTTTGATTCTATTATCCTTCTTTATGGAAACAAATTATATATATATATATATGTATATATGTACAAGGGTCATTTGATAAGTATGGTAAATTTATTTATTGTTTAATTTAAATAATGAATTAATTTAATTAAATTTTTCAATTTAGTTTTCTCATTTTTTTACCATACTTATCAAACGACCCTTGTATATATGTGAGTGTTTGTGTGTATGTGAATTTTTGATTCCATTATCCTTCTTTATAATTACAGTCTGACTTAATCATTAAAAGCTAATTTTTTAATATCAGTAAAATCATTTTCACTGAATTAAAAACAAATACTTTTTTTCATTTTCTGCCTTATATCTTTTCAAACATCAAAAAAACCTCTACTCAATTTTTCGTTTTCTTCCTATGTAGCGAAAAATTGAGTAGAGGTTTTTTGATGTTTGAAAAGAAACAAGGCAGAAGGAACGAAAAAAAGTATTTGTTTTTAATTGCTATTTTTATTATTTCTACCATTGTTTCAATCTCCCACACACGTTTTATCACAGTGTGATAAAATTTCAATGACTATTTTATTATTTTTATTAGAAAAAAGTAACGAATTGAAATAAATTATAGTAGTATCACAAACAAGTTTGCTTTCGAGAACCGTCACACAGGACCGAACCTAAACTAAATTCCACGAAAAACATAAACGGTCTCGTGCACATCACGACGACGTACAACTCTACGGTCGACCGCGTCTGCTCTTTTGATAACGGCTGCAGAATTTCTTAGTTTCTTTTCTTTCTGTTCGCCGGGGATCTAGTGCTCTTAAGACGCGGGTTTTGCGACCGCAAAAAATTGCTCGCGGATCGCATATCTATAGCTCACTTATATACACACACATACACTCATATATATATATATATATATATATATATATATATATATATATATATATAATACAAATACATGTAAGATATACACGTCTAACTAAGAAATGTCGTTCAGATCTCGGCGACGCATTGAAAACTTATAACATCGACACAAACACACACACACACATAAATACATATGTACTTTTCTTAAATCCTTATGTTCAGGAGACAGGTAAGTAACCATATATATTTTACATTTTATTTGCAACACTAGAAATATCGTAGTTAATATAATTGAGCGAGTCTAGGTGACTTCGAGTTTTAAAATGCAAATAGAATTAAAAATAAAATTATTCGAATTATTCCTGAATTTCAAATAGTTATATATTTATGTATGAAATTATTTTGTAACAAAATTTTTCACGAAAATAAATAATTTTTAATTTTTGAAGAGATAAGAAAAAAATATTATAGCTGCTTTTATATATATATATATATATATATATATATGTATAAAAGGAGGGGGAGGGGAAAGTTATAATTTCAAGACGTTATCCAGGTTTCTGAAACTTTTCCTACACCACAATTATAAATGAAAGAAAAAGGAGACACAGACAGTTTAAGGACTTTAAATCCTGATTATGCTCTGACAGCATAGAAACCTTGAAAAATAAAATAAAATTCAGTTTAAAAAATTATTGAATTTACATAATAAAAACTTTTATATATATATATATATATATATATATATAAATATGTATATAGAGTTTTTCAATGAGAATATCAGAACTTTGACAGATAGTGAAAGCCATGTGTTAGGTTTTTTTTAAAAAAAACTCATTTTGATATTTTATTCATAGTATAGTTTATCAAATTATCATAGAACGTTTAACATTTCAACATCTCTTAGAAATTATAAAAACTACAATAGTTATTAAAACAAAATTTTAATGAGTTCATCATTTCACAAAATGGACCTATCAATTGGCCACCAAGATCATGTGATCTAATTCCATTGAATTATTTTTTATGAGGTTATGTGAAATCATTGGTTTATGCTGATAAAACACAAACAATAGAAGCATTAAAAATAAAATTTATGTAGAATAAAATATTTTTATAAAATCCCCAGAAAAACCCTATATTTAAATTTTATAATACAAAGCTCTGACAATGATAGTATAGACATGGAAATGCATACAAATTGTTAAAAAAAATAAAGGAAACAAAAAATGATTGGATATTTTTTTAAGTTTTTAGTGTTGAGGTGATGATTCAGTTGTATTGAAATAAATTTTCTAAAGAATCCAAACAAAGAGTGAATAATTATTTTTAAACAACGTAAAAGTGATTTAACTAGAATACCAAACAAGAAATAAATAATAATATACATATATATGTCGAACAATGTCATTTAGATATGATAAAAATTAATTTTATGAGTAATATTTATCAGAGAAGAGATTTGATCTCAACAGTTAAAATTATTTTTCTTCCAAATCACTTAATAAAATAAACTTCAACACGTTTAAAAATTGTAAAATTTTCAAAAAACTTATTTAAACAAGATTTTAATGATTTGTTGTTTTGGAACTGTGGCTGATTCACTTTTGAAAGGCTCTGACGATGATGGCATCGCCATCGAAATGCATCAGTCGATATAATTATAAATAATAAGTGAACAATAAGTGATTATTGAACACTTTAAATTATTGTGGTGTTGGGGTTCAAATTCATTTGTGTGAAGAGTTTAATGAGTTCATTATTTCACGAAATGGACTCATTAATTGACCACTAAAATCATGGATTATTTTTTGTGAGGTTATGTGAAATCATTAGTTCATAATGATAAACCACAAGCAACAGAAGCATTAAAAATAAATATTGAACGTGTAATTCATGAAATTGGACAACAATTATATGAAAGATTGACTAAAAATTGGACTAATCGAATTCATTATATCAAGTGAAGTCATGGTGGTCATATGAGTGAAATTATGTTCCATTATTAATGCCATAGAATATGCTTAAAAATAAAATTAATAAATAACTAATTTATTAAATACTTTTTGCTTTATTTCCATTTAAACATCTGAAACGTTTATTGGAAAACCATATAACCATAATGCAAAAAAGTCATTAATTCCAGTATTATAGAGATTGATTGAAGTTCTCAAAAATTCATACAGATATTTTTTTTATTAATAGAGTTTTTATTACGATGGTTTGTTTAAACAATGTTTAGACATATAGTTATGTTCAGTTATCTATCTATAACTATGAATAAACCTGTAAAAAGTTCAATTTTTTAACGAGTGCTATTAAATAATGAAATTTGAAAATAATAAACATATTTTCTTTAAAATATTAGATTATTTTAATAGTTAATTTTTTACACTTGTTTGAAGAATTAATAAAGAACTTAGATACTATAACATCATTTTAAGGGATATGTTGAATATGCAAAAAAAAATGTTTAATAACACCTGCATAGAATCATATTAAAACATCAACTGATTGAAACATGTTTAACAGTTATTACTGATGCCTGTCACAGTTCTATTTTAATTGTTTAATGAAATTGTCGAATAAAATTAGATTGTATAATATAATCATTTATCGAATTGAAATTTAATATATTCGTATTAAAGAATTTATTTGAAATGCACTGTTTTAAATATGTTTTTGTACTGTAAAACCGATCCTGTCTTCGACGAGATTTATTTCCAACGGGATACAAAACGAACGAACGAGTCTCATTTTAATATATGTAAATAGAGTACATGATAAATATGTATGTTAAATATCGAATGGTAAATTAATTAATTAAATAAATACTAGTCAAATGTGTATATATTATGTGTGTGTGTGTGTGTGTACAAATCAGCATATGTGTGTGTGTGTGTGTTGTACGAATGCAGTCGATTCGCGGAATGCATCACCGTGCACACATGCATTTATATTTTCGTGTCGTGTTTTTGTTGTTGTTATATGTATTTTTTTTCTCTTCACGTCTATTGATTAATAGTGTAATAGACGTGCAATTAGCTGGTGTTAATTAAACTGTCTGTTCCGACGTTTCTGCCTATCATACGACCTGACAGTCGATTTAACAAATGTAGGCATTTCGTTAATACGCGAACGGTAGTGCAGCAATTTAAATATATGTTTTTATTGTAGATCATTTTTACCTATTTTTCATTTTGTGCACGCAATACACACAAAGACATACACAAGTATATATATGCAGTATAATGTATCCGCCGATTCGGTTTCTGTGATTTTAATTAATCCTGATCGATACACTTGATAAAAAAGTGGAAGAACATATTGAAAAATTAGAAGAACTTATCGAGTCATCGATTGAAAAAGAAAGAGAAATTTAAATAGAACAATCAAAAAATAAATAATTAACTAATAAACTACTTTTTATTTTATTTCCATTTCAACTTCTGAAGTGCTTATTGAAAAACACTATATGTTGAATTTTCTCTTATAAGCTTGGCAGACTAAAATCAAGCGCATCAAAATTTAAATGTCGTATAATATTTTTGACATTGTCATAGACTTTTCTTGCACAGTATCAGGGGCTTCATAAGAAGAAAAGTCCAGGGCCTCTCTTTATTTAAATCCGGCTGTACATACGAGTATGTCTATATGTTTTTGGTGTGATTTATGGATAAATGAAACAGAAATATAATAAAATTTGTCAGTTTGAAATGAAAGAAAAAAAATTAAATTGTTAGACTTCCATTAATTCATTAAAATGATCATACAATTATTATAGCTCGGTAGTTATTTTCCACCTTATTCGAACTTCAATCAAAATCCATCTCTGGAAACACCGGTCGTCGTCAAAAACTTACACTCGCCGCTTAAAACATAATAATCTTCATCGCAGACATAAAATCGAACATTTACGAGCCGCGCGCGATAATTATTCGCATGTAATGCCGGATCGCGACCGCCCGAAAGCTCGCGCGTCGTCGTTACGACCGGAAACCGCAAGACCTGTCGATGGAAGCACGCGCGCCGACACGTCGGACATATTAATTTAATTGTAAATATCAAACGTGTATAATTTAACCTAAGACCGTCATAAATTCTCCGAACGCCACGGCACGGAAAAAATTTATATATATATATTTATTTAGCGCTGTTTTCCGTATCCCGCGACATAAAAAAGCAGTGCAGCGTATAAAACAGCATCACGGTAATCCGCTTTATTATGGACCGTAAATAAATACAGAGAACACCGCCTATAGATTTTATTCGACGGCTGTGTGTGAGCTTTTTTTTCCTGTCCCGTCTACACACATTCGAAAATACACACACACATTTATGTATATATATATATATATATTTGTGTGTGTGTGATATAGACGGGCACGGGGCCCGTGACACGCGACAGGCCCGGCTTAACGAGATGCTTTATGTCTCTGCATTGTACGACCGCATCGCAACGGCAGCAACAACGAACGCCAGCGCCGCCGTCGCCATTGATCGGCCGTTGCTTATAACTGGCTCGCGTTACACGACGACTACTTTTCTCTACTGTGGCATAAAATATGGATTAATATTTTTATGGTGTAGTGCAGTGGTATATTTTCTTCTTTTTTTTCTTTTTGTTACACCGACGGTGATAATTCTCGACAGGAACGAGGTTTCGGTTTTCAGTCTTAAGCGGTTTTTTTTATGAAGTCCACACACACATGTGTATATATATATATATATATATATATATATATATATATATAAAGTATCGGCTTTCGATATTTCTTACACGGATTGAATGGATTTCGGTCAAAGTTGGTATAAAAAAATGTATATTCAATGTACGAACTGAATTGCTAGAACGTTTCTCTATTTAAAAATAATATAAGATTTGCAACGACTGAAACGGAACGATTATAGAGATGCATGAAAAATGGTAAAATGTAACATTTTTCCTAAAGATTTTCACAAATGAAACTTGCAGGTTTCCAAGTATTTAAATAAATAATTATCTCATTATAATTTTAAAAATACAATAATGAATAAGTTGTTGCGTATGAAATTTTACATTTGGGATTTCAGTGAAGTTTGTTGTGATTTTCATTATGAAAACTGTTTAGAGAAGATGCAGGTTGTGTTTGGAATTGCATTATAATTGTTACTACACAGAATTATGAACTCATTTATACTCCAGATATCAGTATAAGCATATAGTAAAATTTTTTAAAAATATATAAAGTAATCAAAAAAATATACAGCTGGGACTATTTTTGTGCCGATTATTTTAATGCGATTCATATTTCTTCTTAGTATCTTTTTATACGATTTTTTTATGAATTTCTTTGAGCGGTTATTTAATTCAATGAAAAACTCTTCAGTTTTATGAACAAACGAAGGAATCAAAGCCATTTGCTTCCACTTCTCAAACTGATAAGGAATTTTCGGCTAGCAAAGGATGGTTAACTGAGTTTTTAAAAAGGAATGCACTGCATAAGGTGAAGATTATGGGCGCGATTGCATCGGGAGATGAAGAAGCTGCCAAATTTTTTGTTGACAACGTACCAGGGCATCCATGTTTAAATCATCCAAATGTAAACATGATGTTTTTTCCACCCAATACAACAAGCATTATTCAGCTATTAGATCAAGGCATAATTGCAACTTTTAACAATATTACATTAAACGCACTTTTCAATTTATATTGGATAAACTAGAAAATGAGTCAATAACAGTAACTGACGCTTGGAAAAAAATTTCTATCTTTGACTTAATAAATCATGTTGTTTTTGCTATTACTCAAATAAAACCACACACTTTAAATGCATGTTGGAAAAAGGTTTGGCCTACATGACTTGAAATAATGCAGCTATTTAGTTTTCTTTTTATTTTCTTTTTTTATTCTAAACAGTGCAGCTATTATTGCGACGATGATTAAAATATGTATGAAAAATTCTAAAATAAATTACACATATGTGCATATTGCTTTCAATAAAATTGAATAGTTGATTAAAAAATAAAGTAAAAAAGCTTTGTTTTGTATCAATTTTCTGCAGATATTTGAAATTTTTTCAAGCATTCTTTATTTCCTGATTTTTTATGCGAATTTTACAGTAATTTTACTTTGTAGCTTTGGTTTAATGCAGTTTTCGAAAATTACGGAACGTATCCCTAATTTTTCAATGTAAAGTAAGTCTTTTTTTCGATTTTTTTCAATATGGTTTTCTGCGGAACGTATCTACCGCATAAAACAGACCCAGGTGTACTTTCTTTTACGAGTTTAAACTTTGAAGTAATGAGGAATTTCAAAAGAATATTTGTAACTGACACAATAAGTGAAAGAACCATTGAACAATTATTCAAAAAATTTTAATAAAAGAACATGAATCTTTAAATTGAATTTTGTGGACACTTATAAAACGCTAACAAAATCATTAATAAAATATTTAATGATTGAATTGCAGCTACTCGAATCGATCGTACATCATCTCAAATAATCTAACGTAAAAATGAACCACGATCCGAAAAAAGATCATCCCGACTACGAATCCAGACGAGAGTACTTATTTAATCTCAGAAATGTTCTATAATTGAATCCGAGCTCGGCGTTCTACTAGAAAAGTTCGTTACCGCGCGACGATTTCAAATGAAGCGAAACAATTTATACGTCGTCCGTCTATCTAGCAGCAGCAGGAATAGACTGGATGCCTTTGAGATAGAAACAGGAACGGCTGCGACGGCGCCGTGCATGGAACGCGTGTGTTGGTTAGTGTCGCCAGCATCTTTGCCGACTCGCTGCATTTTACGTTTAATGACAGTTAATTACCGATAATGGTTTTAAAGTTGCGAACTTATCGCATTAAACTGATGTATGCCGGGTGCGTTAGTTCCGTCTCTATCTATTCTATATGCTTTTTACTCGGTCGGTCTGTATGACGTAGCTGAACCGACACTGCGATAAGGTGGGTTCGGTCGGAGTACCGACGACGAGAAGAACCTGAACCTGTGTTCTCGAACGTACGTGTGTTCGTACGTCGACATGTAAAACAACAGTTTGATTCTTGCGGTGTTGGCGTCGATGCCACTCGCAGGAAATTTGCAAATACGTTTTCTTTTCAAACAAAATAATATTTGTAAAAATTACTGCACGAGTATATTTTTCACAGATGGTAAAAATGATTTTAAACATGAATTATTTTTATCCATTATATTAATTAGAAAATTTGGCCATTTTTTTAAATAGAATTTCTCATAAAAAATCACTTAAAAATTGTTTTTAAACTTGATTAACATATGATAATTCCTCTTATTACTGCTGTTTTAAAAAATACCCATTTTAACACCTCAAGATTTTATAAAATTGAGTCTAAAAATTAATTAGTCCCAGTTACTATCTCATTAGTGCTATTTCCAAATCCGAACCAGTGATTCGTTTTACGTTCGAATGACTACTCCATCGATGGACAGACATGACTGTTCGTCAGAGCCGTTATCCTAGACTGTAAGCAAGATACCCAGGAGATTCGACGACGGAACCGCTCCAAACGTCCGATCTACTCTACATGGACGTCGTCGCCGATAGATAGACTAAATTCCCGTATCCCATTATCGATCTTGTTCCTTACCTCCGGCCGGGATAGTTCTGAGACCAGTCTGCCTGCGCTCCATGTATAATAGATACGACATATCACGATAATGTCCTTATAGACGAACAGTCTGTTATAACCGATTCTGACGTCAGAAAGTGTCGTTAAAATATGCATACGATTGTCGAGGCGTCGGCGTCGTCAGTCGTTCTAGTTAGAACGTCGTCCGTCTGACGTCCAGGGATTGACACTAGAAAACTTGCAAATTAATTGTGTTTTTTTTCTTTTTTTGCTGCTGTTTTCTCCATATATCCATCAACACTTAAGTTATCTTTTGTTGTATATAACTTGATATTATATTCGAGTAATGAATCAAAGAAAAAAAAAGACTGTTTCACAGATTAGCTTCGAGATTTAAAAATTTGATAGTCACTGAAAAATGACTCTTATTTCGACGAATCATTTTAATGATTCAATTCTCAACAATCGTGTATTTAAAAAAAGCAGAATTTTCATTTTCCTGCAGAAACTTGCAACGCCATTAAAAATGTAAATAATTATATTAGGTTGGCAAATATCTCCCTTCCGCCTTCTGGTCTTTTGATCCATATTTCATCCATATCGTTAATCCATATTTCATCCATATCATTATCGTTTTTTATCCATATTTCATCTTCTCTACCAAATATCAAAATTTGGACAAAATATGACAAGTAGTTTTTGGAATATGTTGCTTAAAGTGATAGGAAGACTTGTAAATGGAACAATGAGCAAATTTTAGGTTTTGTTTTAAAATTGGGCAAAATTTTTTTAGAAACATTTAAACTGATACATTAATTCCTTTCCAAACACGAATTCATGTGGGGTAAGGACGTTTTAAAGATGTTAGAGAAAACAGCAATGTTGACTCAAGATCAGGTTGTTTTAAAATTGCCATAACCACCAATGAACTAATTGAAAAAGTGGGTGATATTATTGCTGTCAGTTCGAATGTGATACGTAAAATCCTTGCTGAAAAATTTAGCTTGCCTAAGAGTACAATTTATGAGGTATTGATAAAAAATTAAAAAGAAGACAAGTTTGTGCTCGATTTGTGTTACACAAATAAAGAGCTCAAGAGAAAGTATACTCTAATTACTACAAAAAAAGTATTAAAATTCTCAAAGGAAATTCCAAATTATTGGATCCTTGTTACTAAGGATGAGACGTTTTACCAAGCATCAAAATATATTATGGAAGTTACCAGACTAATTCACTCATTCATGACAAAATTTAATTTATTTTTATTATTCAAAAAGCATCATTCATTTAAAATTCATATAAAAATATGGAACAATTACTGACTAATAATATTTAGATATTATGGAACATTTATGATGGAAGATAGTAAAAATTTGCCCAGAAAATCTAAAAATGGGAAGCTGGCACTTGTTGTACAATAATGTACCACTTCAGAAGACCATTTCTGTATTTAAATTTTTGATCAAAAAACAAGTATTCATCATCCAACATCCATCTTATTTACTAGTTTTGTCACCTTGTGACTATTTCTTTTCTCCACAAATGAAAATGGCAATAAAAGGAATATTACACAATTACATTATAGCCATATAAGCAAACTATGACGAGGGTCATCGAGACCATCCCCAAAACAGATTTATTAAAATTCATCCAAGCGTTGTTTCAACTTTCCCAGTGTTGTATATGTAGATACAGAAGGAATATATTTTGAATAAATATTTGGATTTTTGGCAAAATATAAAACAGTTTCTTCGTATTCAAAAAGTTAGTTTTCTTTTCAAACTCACTGTAAAAGTACATAAAGTTTCTATTTTTCTTCAGATTTTCAAAACAAGCCTTATACATACACGTACTCGTTGTGTGTGAGTGTGTGTGTATGTTTGACGAACACACAAGTGCAGACAGAAACACAATAGATTACAGATTCGACGTCATGCGCGCACGTCATATTCCACGTTCACAGTTTGGTGCGTCCGTGATTGACGGACAGACATATATGAAAAGAAAATGTCCTACCATAATTGTACATGTATTTCGCTTGATATACGAATGTTTGACCGTTCATAGATGGTTGAACAGCGTGTATGGACGCTATTGTTCCCGGAAATGTAGCGTTTTGCGCGTCCGCGGCTCTCCCGCGTTCCGTTTCCGGTATTTACGGACACGTTCGTATAAACACACACACATACAAAAGATATATATATATATATATATATATATATATATATATGTATATAAATTGGTATTAGTATACATATATATGTATAGATCTATATGAATATTTCTATTGAATTTTTCTAAAAAAAAAAAGTATATAATTCCTCTTTGAATTATATTTTTTTAATATTTTCATAATAATAGAAAAAAGATAACGGATGATTGTATCATAATCTACTTTTGGACAATCTTGTAATGTTTGACGAAATACAATAAAAAATTGATTCTGTTTAAATGGTTGAAATTTCATCGGATATACTTTATAAATTTAAATTGGTTTCATCAGAGCTATAAATAAATTTAAATCCGAAAATATATAGGTTTTCCAATAAGCGCTACAGAAGTTTAAATGGAAATAAAATAAAAAGTACTTAATTAATTAGTTATTTATTTATTTTATTTTTAAGCATAATCTATGCCATTAATGATAAAATATAATTTCATTAATATGATCATCACGACAGAATGCATTCGTTTAATCCAATTTTTAGTCACTTTTTCACATAATTGTGATCCAATTTCATGAATTACATGTTTATTTTTAATGCTTCTATTGTGTGTGGTTTATTAGCATAAACCAATGATTCTACATAAGTCTACAGAAAATAATCCATGATTTTGGTGGTCAATTAATGGGTCCATTTCGTGAAATAATGAACTCATTAAACTTTTGTTTAAGTAAGTCTTTTGAAAATTTTACAATTTTTAAGCCTTGTTGAAGTTTTAAACGTTCATGATAATTTTCCAAACTATATTGAGTTTAAATGTTGAAATGAGCATAAAAAATCAAACATGGCTGCCACCAGCTGTCAAAATTCTGACATTTTTATTGCAAACCTCTATATTATCGTTTTTACTAATAAATGTGTTTTTTCCAATATGTATTTATAAGAAAGTGTTTGTTTGAGATATATATATATATATATATATATATATATATATATATATATAAATTTGTACATAGTGCTCCAATGTTTTCAGTCCACCCATCCATGTGTATATGCTACACAGACCGAAGAATTATTTATACGACCCGACGTGGAAGTTTCGGCGCGAATATAATTTATACGGATTATAAATAATCTGCGATAGGACGAGAAGAAGACGACCGAATCTCTAAATGAATCTATAATGAAAACAACTAAGCTGACTGCACGACGAGAGACGGGAAAGAAAAAAAAACGTCGATTTTTTTTCTCCTGTTACGCTTCTTCTTCTCGATCGCGTCGTCGACGTCGACGACGACGACGACGAAACGGATGAGTTGTTCCGGAGACTCTGGAGTTCCGAAGGTGCGATACATTTAAATAAAGGCAACGTACCGGAGATAAAATAGTGTTCGGCAACTCATTGTCATGCGGCGTTGAGTCAGTCGTTGAAATACGGACGGACGGCGACGAACGCGAATTTGGTTCGATTCTTGATCAGGGACGAACTCACACACTCGGACACATTTTTATTCACACGCACAGGTGTATATATATATATATATATATATATATATATATATATGTGTGTGTGTGTATGTGTGTGTATGCGTGTGTATGTGTATGTATATAAATAGAGAGAAAGAGAAAAAAAAGATTGTCCTTAAAGAAAAAATCAATATAAGACTGTATATATTATTATACTGAAGTGATGGATTGATATTTCAGTTTCGAGTTTTTTGATTCAAATTTAGCAAGATTTGTTAAAAAAATCATTATTCATTTTGTTTCAAATTAAAAATTCCATCCATATGGACATCCTAGTTGCAATTATTGAACAGCTGTTTGATATTCCTCTAAATTTAATTATCTCATACACAGAGGACCCAAATAAAATTGAAAAATATATAACGAGACTAAGATTAGATCCTTCAGTAGTCAAAATAAGACTAAATGATAGTATGCAAGTAAATATATGTCTAAACCCCTAAGTCTCATTTAGACTACCCTATATTACTGTGATTAGCTTTTGAATTCCTTCGTCAAAAATGGTCAACGCCAAGTCTTTCAGTCAGTCCTACATAATGTCTTTTGACTTTTGATCATTTCTCAGAATTTGATCGTCCAAAAATCATTTGAAGTGGAAAAACAAGTAATAATTACTATGGTCAAAGTTAGAACTGTATGGAAGATGGTTGAAAATTTTCCACCCGAATTTTTCTAATAATACATATGCATAGTTTCATAAATGGTCCATGTATTCTTGTTCAACAAATAAATTTCACTGCTCAATATACCAGACTAATGATCTAAAAAATGGAATCATTGAGGTGATAATATGTATATATCGTTATTATTCGAAATTTTATCAGCTTCTAAACAAGTAAAATGAACAATAAGTAATTTTTTTATAATGTCTTGTAGTGTTGAGGCGATAATTATTTTGTATTAAATTGTTAATTTACTCCAATAAGACGTACGTACAGTAAAATCAAGAATTATTTATTTATTTGTGATAAATTGGCTACTGTTAAGAACCACAAACGGTAGTTAAATAGATATATTTAAAAAAATATAATTACGATTATTAATTATATTCAGATGACGACGTTCGTTCGCGACGTATTAATCCGTTCGGGATTAAAAAACGGCCACTCGTCAGATAAAAATCGCGTCCGATCGTCGAATCCGTCTCTGTCAAGATCCGTATCCAGCACTCGTGCGCCGATGAGACAAGAGTAAAAAAAATATATAGAGAGAAGAACTCGAACGTCGAGAGAGTTGCGCGCGAGAGGCGTCCGACGAGCAGAACGAGTAGAAGTAGAAGAAGAAACCGACCGTCGAAGTGGGTACAGGCAGCTAACTGTATTACGAGTCTCGGGCGACGAATAATTTTTATATCTCGCTGACAATGCAATCTCCGAGTTAATTTAAAAAATCATGCGCCGTTAAGAGGTTCGTCTCGCGGAGAGATCGCGACCCCGGCACGTCGCGCGACGGCGTCGCGACGACAGTGAGGGCGCGATCGGCGCACGATGAGACGTCTCTGTCGTCGCGACGACACGCCGACGCCGCATCGAAGCGTGCCGTGGTAGACGTCGCGGCACGCTACGATCGCCCCGGCCACACCACATGAATTGTTTTTAAGTAGTTCCGCGAGAAGGAAAAACTTTTTCGACTCCGAGTCCACTAATTGATGGGTTTTTCTAGAGCTTTTTTTCGTATTTTTTTTGTCGACGCTCGTCGATTCCGTTCTTTTTTTCTGTTCGCGTCTCTTTATAATATTTTTTTTCGCTTTTCGTGGACGCGGAATGAGTGTATGCATCGGAAATTACATGCGATTATTTTAATTGAATCTCGAAGAGATGCTAGAATGGATCTGAATACGGAGGATGAAATAATGGAATTATTTTCAAACTAATTTCAATATAAAGAAAAATTAAGAAATTTATGATGAACTAAGATAAAAATAATATACAAGACTTTCAAGAAGTAAAAATAAATGCAGTTGAGAATTGAATATCTAGGAAAACTAAATAATACTACAGGAGCAATTGTAGATCAAGAGAAATTGAAAATAAAAGTTTGAAAGAAATTCTTAAATTATGAAATCGAGTATCATATGTTAGGAGAGAAATATTTTTGATCAATACGTCCTATCTGTTCTCACTTATAGCAATGAAACGTGGATATTGAACGTCAGAATACTTCATCGACTCCAGACAACACGAAAAGCATAGAAAAATGAATCCCAAGAATGGTGTAGAGAAACAGGAAGAGAAACGAGTGAATCAGAAAGAAAATCACAGTTTCAGATGTAATAAAAATGTGAGAAGATCAAAATGGAAACAGACTGACCATATAACAAGAAAAAAATCATTCATGGACAAGAGAAAACTCAAAGATTTAAAAATACCTAGAAAGAGACACATAGATAGATTGGATAGAGATACAAGAAAATTCTTCATGAATTACAAAAAAAAAATACTGAACTATGGAACAATTTGTAAGAGGTCTTTAATCAGTAGTGAATAGAAAAAATAATAATATTAATAATTGAAAAATAACTGAGAAGCAAGAGAAATCCATTGAATCGTGGAAAGTTTTGAGAGAGGTTTGAATAAAAAAAGGATGATAATATAAAAATATATACTCGTAGAGAAACATTTACACATATAAAACTGGATTACTATTTAGAAATGATGAAAATTGCAAAACCAGCCACAATATCAACAACCAAAAAGTATTTTTTTAAAATAACCTGTAAAAATGTACTCAATCGATGTTCAGTATTATTTGATCTTAATAATTAGTTTAATTTAAATAAAAAAAAATAATCAACAACAATAATTCTTTAAAAGACTGCAAATACAGTGTCAGCGGTTTTCAGTTTGAAACAATTTTTACTTAATTGCATTTTACACCCTTATTAATATATATTTAAAAATCTATACTGAGGAACTAGAATGAACTAGATGACTATTAATGTTCGAACTATACACACACACACATAAGAATTTCTATTAAATTACGGTAGTTAAAAATATATTACGCTCTTATAACTTTTGTAAAAAAATAATTTCGAAACACAGTGAAGAAAATTACAGTTTTTAAAATAAAAAAAAAACTGTATAATTTCGTTAACCAAATATGTTTTTCCTTGGAAACTGGACGAAAAAAAATATTGATATGAATTTTAATAGCATATTTAAATAAAAAAAATCCACCGACTTGTTGAAATTTTAATTGTATTTAAATATATCACCTGGATTATTCGCACAAAGCCGTCGAATATTTATTCGATCTCAGGTTCGACACGCACCTACCTAAATCTACGATTTTCGGCCGATCCGTATCGCCATCGAAGGCACTAAAAAAAAAATCCGTACGAGAGAGAGACGCGTCCGCGGGTCGACCGGGCGACCGGATCGGCGCGCGTGGGTGGACGCTCGGGGGTGGTTTGACTGCGAACGTTGTCTGGTCGGCGTTAGCGAACGGTGTTTTGCGGGCCGTGATAAAAAAAGGGAATTAAAGAAAGAAGAATAGGGGCGGACGAACGAACGGACGGACGAACGGACGGACGGATGGACGGGCGCGGGCGGAATAAAAAATGAATTTTTCTGTTCGTGACAGCCGGCTTAATCGGGCGAGCGGCGGATCGCAGCGGGCCTTGGCTAGCGCCGACCGTCGTCGTCGGCGTCGTCGTCGTCGTCGACGTCGACGCCGTCGAACGAACGGGAGAGCGTAGTCGCACGATCGACGTAATTAAACGTGAACGACGCTGTGTGGTTGTCGTAAGATAGGACGGAGTTCGAATCGTTAACAAATCTTGCATTAAAAATTCACACGTTGACTTTAAATGTATCAATTGGCGATTAAAACTAGTGAGTTTCAAAAATAATATTCCCTAAACATTAAATAAGTTTATTTTCAAATTCCAGTCTTAATTTATTATACTGAAGTAGATGGAATATTTCAGTTTCAAAATTAGCAAGATTTGTTAAAAAAATCACCATTCATTTTGTTTCAAATTATAATTTCCATCCATATGGACATCCTAGTTTCAATTATTGAACAGATGCTTGATATTCCTTTAAATTTAATTATGTCATATACAGAGTGATCCAAATAAAACTAAAAGATATATACCGAGACTAAGATTAGATCCTTCAGTTTCATTTAAACACACCAACCTATATATTTTGTATCATTTAAAAAAAATTTTTTTGTATAAAATCAGTTCTGCAAGAAGTTATTGTTTTTGATATCTGTATGTTTATTATTTTACATTTTTGGACTGTACATTTATAAACGAAAAACAATTTCATTTGAATAACAAATTATTGAAAATTATGTCAGATGAATTCCAGATTTATTTAAAAATCGAATTAAAATATGAAGAGTCAATTTTTTGAATCTATTTACATGTGATGAAACCAGTCTCCATCGTTTTATTTTTGAATTTAAAAAAGCAAAAATGGCTAGTCTACTCAAAAAAGTAAAAAAATCTTCAGCACAAATTACTAGAATTCCAATTATGTCATTTATCTCAACTTTTTCATAACCCCCCTAAAAATTATTAATGCACAGTTTGTTCAATGTTCATCTAATCATTTTTTTTTTAGGAAAAAAGTAGTATTAAAATCGCTGACTGTCGTCGATTGTTGCAAACGAGTCCAGTCGTTCTCAAATCTCAACAGTTGTCAAAACGACACTAATCGTCGTCGTTCCGACGTCGCACCGTCACGACGTCGTCGCGACGCTCGTTATTTAATTAACGGATTTTAATACGAAACACGCAATAATACGCCCTCTCCCCCTCCGGCGCATTCCCGCTCTCGAATACAAACCAATAACGCATTCAAGTTCATCTCGTAAACTAGTTACGAGCGTCTCGCGAACCCCAAAAACAACCCTTAAACTAAGCAAATTAAAGTTTTGCATTGCGCTAAATTACCCCGGCAGATAGTAATCTAAATCATTTTACATTTTAAACAATGCGTGCGGAGCGAAGGGTGGAGAGGCAGAGGTACTATCTGGCGAGAGATAGCAAGGTAGGTAGAGAGTACCAGCGACGCACGGTCCCGCGGGAATGACGGGAACGCGCGTCGCGCTCACACCAAGGACCGACGTCGTAGCAGTCGTCGTCGTTCCCTTCGGTACGAGACGCACGGTGATAAGAAAAGGGGTAAAAATAGAACGGTTAATGAGAAAAAATAAGATTTATCTGAAATGGAAATGAAGGAAACTAAGAGCTTTCACTTACCCCTCGACTTGTGTTCGGCGAAAGGGCGGACGATCGATGGAACGAGAGGACGACCCGTACCGTACCAGCGAGATCCTATCGAGCGACGTTCTTGATAAAATAGACTGTCTTTTTATTTCCTGAAACAAAAAAAAAACAAAACGAATATATATATATATATATAAATTGCGAGACCAATACAAACGAGCGAGACAGAGAAAACGGTCGCAACTTTTCAACCCTAATCTATCAAAATGTTTAAACCGTTCTGACCGGTCGACATAAACAACGTCATCGGGATGCAGCGCGTTCATCCCGATCCTCCCACTTGTACGCATCTTTAGTAAATAATAATTGTGTTGTATCTCATTTAAATTTAATGTGAAATTGAATCGTTTTATTAATTTGTTTCTATATCTATTGGCAAACATTCTTTAAGATGCTAACAACAAAGAATTACAATATTTTCAAATAATTTTTTTTAAATAATAGAATATTATGAAAATATGTATTCATTATTTAGAGTTTTCCAATAAGAATGTCAAAACTTTGACAATTGGTGGCAGTCATGTTTGATTTTTTTAAGCTCATTTTGATATTTCAACTCAGTATAGTTTGGAAAATTATCATGGAAAGTTTAACACTTCAACAACAGTTCAAAATTGTAAAAACTTCAATAGACTTATTTGTTGTTTTGGAACTGTGGCTGATTCACTTTACACAAATGAATTTTAACCCCAACACCACAATAATTTAAAGTGTTCAATAATCACTTATTATTTATAATTATATAATTTATGATTATATCGGCTGATGCATTTCGACGGCGACGCCATCATCATCAGAGCCTCTGACAATAATGAACCACAAACATCGCAGGCTCTGACGATGATGGCGTCGTCATCGAAATGCATCAGCCGGTATAATTATAAATAATAAGTGAACAATAAGTGATTATTAAACACTTTAAATTATTGTGGTGTTGGGGTTAAAATTCATTTGTGTTCAATAGACTTATTGAAATAAGAGTTTAATGAGTTCATTATTTCACAAAATGAATCCATCAATTGATCACCAAAATCATAGATAATTTTTTGTGCGGTTATGTGAAATCATTGGTTTATGCTGATAAACCACAAACATCAGAAACATTAAAAATAAACGTAATTTATGAAATTGGGCCACAATTATGTGAAAGAGTGATTAAAATTGGACTTAACGAATGCACTATATCAAGCAAAGTCGCGGTGGTCATATGAGTGAAATTGTATTTCTTCATTAATGCCATATAATGTTTTTAAAAATAAAAAAAATAAATAACTAATTAATTAAATATTTTTTGTTTTATTTCTATTTAAACTTCTGAAGTTCTTATTGGAAAACCCTATATGATTATTAATATCAATTAATAAGTGATTTTAAAAATAATACTGTTTCCTTAAGCATATAAAATTAAAAATTTCAAACCTATGAAATATGTTAAATAACTTAATCTGTTTATTTAACAAATACAAAAAATATTATCGTTCAAGAAAATATGATAAAATAAAAAAATAATAGTTAAATATACTTATTTCATTTTTAGTAAATTTTAAAACCACACCATGGTTATAATTCAAAGGTAATTGTTTTCAAATAAACATAGGGGTGACTCAAATGAGATTGAAGGGTTAAACATACATTTATTTGCTTACTATCATTTACTATTCTTATTTGAGCCACTCTATATATTAAATTGAAATAATTATATTCTCTATTCTCTGTACAGAATATAAAATCATCACCGCAAATAAATCATAGAATCATCCCTATATAATAAAATATGTCATATATCACTAAAAACATGTAATGGAATGAGAAATGCAGTCAGAGGTTTTTTTAAAAAGGAAATGGTTATAAATACCGTTTAATATCATGTCGAGTGATTTTAAAACTAGCTGTATTTCAATTAATTTCACTGAAATTTACAAAGTTAAAAATTCAAACGTGTGACATTTATGTAAGTCATCTAATACTTAATTTCATCGGATCCATCTACCGGGTAACAAAAAGAAAAATGTTCAGTGAAGATCTTATTTCCGTTCCGTACAAATGGCTGTATGTATGTATATATATATATATATATATATATATATATATATATATATATATATATATATATATATATATATATATATATATATATATGGGCATGTATTACTGTTGTGTGTGTGCGTGTATGTAAACGTGGAGCGCAGAGAGAGCAGGTATTTACAAGGTATGTATGTTGTATGATAGCGGCTTGAGAGGATTGCTACTATACAGGCTTTAAGAGGGTGTTTTCCGTGAGGCAGGCAGGTAGGTAGGTGTTATGGCGACGGGACTGGGCGTCGAGCGGATGGGTGGATGGCGAGAAGACCACACGGGCGTGTGCGAAACGGAACGGAGGAAGTGATCGATAGGCTATGTGCTCACTACCTAGCTACACGAAATGAGTTCCCGCAGGAAAGTTGCGAGCTCGAAACCGGGACGCAACGGGAACGAAAAGGGTTATCTGTATATTAGTTGTGTGCGTGCGTGTGCGTTTGTACGGTACTCGGTTCGTTTATAAGCGAAAGTGAGTGTACTGACTTGATTGGGAAAATGCTTTAGTGGATGCGGAAGGACGGATCTGTAGTTGATCCCGGGGATCTGATTTATATACATACACATATAAACATGTATATATATATATATATATATATATATATATATATATTATAAGGGAGATCAAAAAGTAATTCACAATTCTCATCAACTATTGTAATATTCCAACAGACTAACCATCCCTATAATAATTTTTGACCAGCTTTATATTTATCAATAAATTACATGTTTAAACAAATAATCCATGACACCAATATAAGATATTATAAAAATGTAATATTAATAAATGGTCTTTGGTTTATAAGAAGTAAAAGATATTTTTTAATTCCTGCTAAATAGATATTTTTAATAAAACGATCAATTAATTAATTAGGGAAATTTAGAATTTACAAAAGACTCAAGAGTTAAATTTCCACTTTTGAATCTACTATTTATCTAGCCTAGGAAGATTTTTATCATAGAATAACTTGCATAGGGTCATCCAAATGTGACGCCTAGATTTGTGTTAATTATAAAGAAACAAGTGTATAGAAAAACATGTGCATAATTTCTTTTTAATAAAACATAAATCTAAGCGTCAAATTTGTATGACCCTATATATTCATAGTAACTCAAACGAATGACACAAACACCACAATATATTATAAAAGTGTACAATAATCACTGATTGTTCATTTTAATTGTTTATAAGCTGATGTGCATTTCGATGGACATGTCAACATCGTCAGATCGCTGTATTATAAAATCTAAAAAGTTTACATTAGTCTAAGGTCTTTCTCTTCTCTATTTTAAAATTTTGGTTGTAGATTAATCTAGAATTTCTCTCTTTATTATACATTGAGTCTCTTTCTCTCTATATAATATGAAATATAAGTGCAGGGTTAGTCTAAACTCTCTCATTATTATGGAAGCATAATAGTCATTCATAAAACCCTATTCTGGAAAATCAAGAATTTTTTTACCAAGGTTTCCCTTTTCTAGACATTGTTTGACATAACTATCGAGTTCAGTCAGTTTTTCTGTATCTAAAAAAATATATTCTCACCAGCCCTCAAAATCGCTTTATTATAATTCTAGACAGAAACTGCTGGGTATTGACATCCGGAGCTAGTGAGAATATTTTTTTAACAAAGTTTTCACTCATTTCAGGTTGGGACTTGAAAAAGTTCATGTCCACATTTTACAATACTGTTTTTTGATAGGAACACAACTATCAAAATCTAAATAAATGAAAATTGATCAGTAATAATTAATCACTTTTTTAAAATTCGAGTGTTGATATTGTATATTAATATCTTTATCTAAAAATGAAATACATATAACAGCATAGCAATCAAAATTCTTTTAAATCAAAAAGTGATCAGTAAGTAATTGATCAGTTTTATAAAATCTCAATGTTGGAATAAAAAAATTCTTATACAAAAATAAAATAGATACATTAATTTAATTCATGTATAAAACGTATGTAACTAACTATCTGTTTTGTAACTAGTAAATTCACTTTCGCACAAATGAACTATCACCCCAAAACCACACAGATTATAATGCAACGTTCTGATGATAATGACATTGACATCGAAATGCTCATCAGATTAAATATAAATAAAATGAATAATAAATAATTATCGAACACATTTTCAACATTTTATAGTGTTGGGATGAAAATTCGTCTGCAATCCAACTCATAAATCATACATCTTAAAAAATTATTCGCATAGATAAAACAAGATTTTCTTTTATCCAAAACCTATAAAATTCCTTACACAATTCCATTTCATTCAACCTTTGTTAACTTCATTCCCTATCATAATTTTACACAATTTGTACATTTTCACAATTCTAGAAACTTGTTTTTTTTATTTATGTCGGTGATGTTTTTTTTAAAAAAATCTAATTTCGAAATGTATTTATTTTATTTAAAAATTATTATGAGTGTTTTATATATATATATATATATATATATTTGTGTGTGTGTGTATGTAAACGTGTTGTAGATGTGTGTATGTATATGTTATGACGTGCTCGAATTCTGTGACAATTTACACACCGCATAACACACTCTCGATAACTAGATGTCCTACACGGTGTCCCCGTTCGAGTCCCATGTGGGACAACGACGCGCACCGGTTACTCCTCATCTAGTAAAATGAAAGTGAACCCGAACACGCGCACTCACGTACCGAAACACACACATACACACACACACGCACTCGTTTTACACGGTATACCCAATCTACACACATGTATATATATATATATATATATATATATATATATATATTGTGTGTGTGTGTGTGTATGTGTATCGGAAGGATGTGTGTGTGTGTTGTGTAGACGACGTCAGGCGAATCGGGCGGTGTGGGGTCGAGGCGTGGGTCGTGGGTGGTTGTGTGGGTCGGGTACGGGGCTGCTAAAGGATGGTGTGGGTCGGCTGTATATCAAGTCGGGCGCGATTGTCGGAGCGTGAGACGTCGGAGGTGGTGGGAGCCGGCTGGAACGGCTAGTGAGTTGAAACAGTTACACGCGCAGAGTGATGTTGCTTTTGTTATATAGCCGGTGAAATATTTTATTTATACGTGGCGGCGATACAGCCCCGCGTTCCTATGATTGTTATTGTTTCGATATAATTGTATTTATATACATTATATATATATATATTTACACAACCATTACATCAATCAAAAGTAAACTTCGCTCTGTGTCTTGACTTTTCGTTAATTTCGCAACATCTTCAAATCGATTCAACATTATCTCATTAATACACGAGAAAATTATTAAATAATAAGGAGAATGTTCAGTGAGTGATTTGATATTTTGTAGATGAAAACTGTGATGATTTTAATATTTTCATTTAAGATATATACGTTGTTATATTTTTTAATTATCATCAGTAATTATTAAAAAATTAACAAAGAAGAAATAAAGAATATCTTTCTTTTTCAAACAGTACAAGAAGTAGAATAACTGCTCCTCAATATGTTTCTTTGTTGATTTATTTTAAATAAAATTCATACTGTTTGATATCCAGAAGTTTATGTTTGATTTTCAATTGAAATCATAAGTATGGTATCACATTATAAAAAAATATTACTGTGGAAAAACACGAAATTAATCCAATTAAAATATATTCCATAGTAAAATTATTATTGATTGAAACGAAAGTAAGACAAAATTTTCTTTGTGTTGAGTAATAACTATATATATCAGCATCTTATTAAAAAAAATTTGAATTGCTTATCAATAATTTCATAGCTATTAAAAATATTGTTTATAAAGTAGGAACTAAAAATGCTTTTCCTGGTAAATCATGTTCTTTTTCAATAATTGGTACAGTATTTACTGGTCTATTTTTTTGATCTTGCCAAATTAATATAATTAATTAACAATTGAGTGATTTTATTGAAAGATTTAAGAAAATATGTTGATTTGGGTAACATAAATTTTCAACAATAAGGTAAACAATGAATAATTATTGAACCCTTTTTTTGTAAAATCTTGTAATGTTGAATGAAACAATTTATGTTCTCCTGTCGAAAAAAAACATTATTCCATTTTTCACTCGCCTATACTAAACATAGCTGATATCGAGGATTATTTCATACAAGTTTTCTTGTATAATAGAGTGATATGGAAAAAATAACAGATGTATTTCTTTGTTCGAAAATAGTTCGTCGCTCGCGCATGCCGGATATTTTCATCTCTCGCGCGATCGCCGTCCTTCCTCGTGTTCCACATACGTGACCAGGTAGATACATTATCCGTTTATGAATGTTTTAACAATATTTCCGCGCGCGCACGTTCATTATATGTATTATGAAAACAATGGCACGGAGACCGGACCGAACATCATCGAGCATCGCAAGCCAAGCAAAGATACATACACACACACACACACACACGTGTGATTGTTTGTAAATGTGTATGTGTGTGTCGGTAGATAGAGGTACGACCATCGACAGTTGGTCGGTAGGTGGTCGGTTACATCTACACCACTACTACTGCTGCTGCCGTTGCCACCGACCGACTCGTTCCCTGACAGAAAAGCGCCTCCGCTGCACAGCGCCTACGCCATCCGATATAATTAAGTTTCCAGACGAACGGGCCGGCTGATTCTCATCCCGGCCATTACGTATCGACATGCTCCGGGGGGTCCGGGTATCGGGTACAGGACCGGAACATGTCGAACGAGCGAGAAAGTGTACGGAATCTTTTAACATTTTTTTTTTGTTTCTTTGTTCGTTCGGAAACGGGGTTCTCGATAAAAGATAAACATGTGGAATATTCAATTTGGAAAAGTATTATATACCAAAATTTATATCTACATTATCATGTCAATTTATATCAATCCACTGCTGAGTGAAAGGTTCTTTAAAGATTAGCCATTCACTAGTATTTGTCCTATTCAACAAGATGATTTTACTGATTGGTGAAGCATTTTTATTTAGCGTTTATTTGCTTAAGCAGGTTTCTTTACACACACACACACACATAAATATATTATGTGCAGATAATCTTCGTTTCCTTTTCTCTTTTATTTGTCTATCGTACTTGAAACTGCTGTTTTTCCCCAATATTTATCTTCTATGTTTTTATCGTTTTTTTTCTAATAGTAGTGTAATTAAAAAAAATCAAAAACCTGAATAAACTTTTCTTTAATGTAGCAAACTTCCTATTCATTTATCCTATATATCCCTATCCCTTATTTACCATGAGACGTGAGATTATTCATAATTCACAATACGTTCATTTAATTTAAATTTCTATCATGCTTGAAAAACACCCTATATTATTGTAAATAATTATTATCAGCTAACAGTATTAATAGAAAATAAATTATTTAATTAAATTCTGATTTCAAAACGAATTAAATAATTTCATTTTCGAATAGTTTTATAAAATGATGAAATGAAAATTCTATCAATTCGAAAAAAAAATTTCTTGAGATTTCATCTCAACCCGACAAGATTCGCAATATTCACGGTCAGGTCCTGCCTGTCCGACCGGCTGACTTCGTACAATCGGAAAAATTGTTAATCAAACTTAGCAATTTCTCTAGTTCGTCCGTCCGAACCACCGTCCTCTCATCCCATCGATACGTCACCAGTCCGACCCTGTGAGCCGTACGGGCCCAACGCCAACGATCTGACTGACCACCGCCACTGTACACTGGTCAAACACTGCAGCTCAGCCGAGTGAAACGCTAATGCCCTTTTGCACGGCCGGTTTAGAATTTAGATTGATTTATTTTGCAATTCCTGGTGCGTGTTGCTACATATTGTGGGGGATTGAAGCGCGAACGAGACGGAGATTGATGCGACGACGATGGATCGAGCGAGATGAAAGACGGACGGACGGACGCGCGGTGAACGAATGGGTGAGAAAATGGACGTATGGTTTTTTTTCTCGTTCACTTTTCAAAATTATGAGTCGAGTGATACGCGAGCACGTATTTTTTCGAAATATGTGATTAGGTGACAGTGCAATTGAAACAGAATTCATATAATCATATATATATATATATATATATATATATATATATATATATATATATATATATAAATGGTGTAAGTTCATTTTTGGAAAATGTAAATGTTCTTATTTTAAAAAAAATCTGAATAAAACATAACTTCATTCAAGTGAAATTGAAATTTAACGATTTCTACAGTTCAATAAATCTTAAAATGGTATAAGTCTATTTATGACCCAGAAAAATATATTTATTTAGTTAATTCTTTTAAAAATTATTTATATAAATTTATCCAAATGTGACGCCTAGATTTGTGTTTTATTAAAAAAATATATACACACGTTTCCCTATACATCACCCTATATCATACGTTTATTTTTAATAAAACACAAATCTAGGCATCACATTTGGATGATCCTTTATAATTAATTTACATATATCTAAATTCAGAGAAAAAGACAAAAACTCAGTAAACTTTATTAGTATTTTTGAATAAACTAGAATGTAAACCCTTATTTCGAAACAAGTAAAAATGGACTTATACCACTTTTATAATAAACGATCCGTATATAGAGAGAGAAAGAATGAGATTTAAATAAAATATTTTTCAGTAAATTTTTAAACTGCCTGAAAACATTCAAAGCTGATTTTTATAATTTATTGATTGAAAATAATTTCAATAGATAGTTTCTCTCACTTTTCCTCACTTTGCATCAACAACTACGTACGAGTACATGCATATAAAATTCATGCACTTACTCACCGTCGCACACAATATTGTAGTACAGTTTTAATTTTAAAATTAACTCGAAGAAATTCCTCACTATGAGATTATCTCTGAAATATTTGCATACATTGACACTCGTACATTATGCGTAGATGTGCGTGGATGTATGTATGTGTGTGTGTGTGTGTGTCCGTGCGTGCATAAACATTTTTCAGAGACAAATCACACGGACACGTGTTTCAAATTGCATATTGCAGCGCGCATAACGTACTGACATTTATTTATATTCCGCGCGATGCATGATTAACCGTGAGAGAAAATTCTTATAGTTTTATTTATAGCTTACAGGTCCTGTTCGACGTATGGACGAAACGTACGAAGCGGAGGTGAAGGAAGACAATATCCATGTGTTTTGTAATCTTCGTGCGACGTAAACGCCTGTCAATCGTACATCAGCCGTACTTGGAAACGTGTCTATTGATTTATACACATATAAATTACACAAACACACATGTGTGTACGTGTTTTTATAAAAAAACATATGATCGAAGAAATTTACTGATAGGTGTGGATAAATACAACAAGTGAAATATTTTACAAAAGTGAGATGCATTTTTTAATCCGAATATTTTTTTTAAAAAAACAGAATTATTTTTCTAAACCGGTATGAAAATTGAAACAAGTATAGAAAAGAAAAACATTACAAATTATCTATCGTAACAAATCACCGCTCGATCCGCCAATAAATCAGTATATAAACTCAAATGGCGAGAAGTAGAAGAGCTTGACGACAAAGAGAAATATAAATGTATGCTGATCGTATTTTAAACAGACCGATTAGGACGAATATCCATCGGACGGCTCCTTAATCAACGCACAATGCTCTTTACTTCAATTTAAATTTGCTGTCGCGCTCGTATTTTTTCCGCGAATGTCCCAGCGCGACGACGACGACGGTACTCGTCCGTCGAACGGAAATCCGTTGAAATTTTCAGAAAAGTTCAATCAGAGGAAAAAAACGGAGCCCATTGTGCGTCGTGTCGTCGATCGTAAAGGATGGATTCTTAAAACGATGACGTGTCGTCAATGAGGTTTCAATGTTTAGATACAAATTTCATGGAGCTGTTTCTTTGGCTTACAGGCCTATTAATGTTTTGTGCTCGATACGAAAATAATATGTGTTTTTTAACTAAAACATATTTTTCTATAATTAAATACAAACTAGTATCTGAACATTTTTGATTCAAGGGTATTATTTTTTTCAAGCTTATTTTGGAATTTCAACTCATTATAGTTTGGCAAATTATCATGAAATGTTTAACACTTCAACAACGCTTAGAAATTGTAAAAAACTTTAATGCATTCATCATTTAACGAAATAGACCCATCAATTGGCCACCAAGATCATGTGATCTAATTCCATTGGATTATTTTCTATGGGGTTATGTGAAATCATTGGTTTATGCTGATAAATCACAAACAATAGAAGCATTAAAAATAAAATTTATGTAGAATAAAATATTTTTATAAAATCCCCCAAAAAATAACTATATTTAAATTTTATAATACAAAGCTCTGACAATGATAGCATAGACATCGAAATGCATAAAAATTGTTAAAAAGAAATAAAGGGAACAATAAATGATTAGATACTTTTTTAAGTTTTTAATATTGAGGTGATGATTCAGTTGTATTGAAATAAATTTTCTAAAGTATCCAAAAAAATAATGAATAATTATTGTTGAACAACGTAAAAGTGATTTAATTATAATACTAAACAAGAAATAAATAATAATATACATGTATATGTCGAACAATGTCATTTAGATATGATAAAAATTAATTTTATGACTAATATTTATCAGGGAAGGGATTTGACCTCAACAGTTGAAATTATTTCTCTTCCAAATCACTTGATAAAATATTTCTTAAAAATTGTAAACTCTATATCAACTTTTTATTAGAACTTTATATCGTTTATTTTGAACGATATTACTAAATAATAAATGTTGTATTCTGTTGCAACTTTGGAGACTTTATACTTGTACATGTGAATGTGTATATGTATATATATATATATATATATATATATATATATATATATATATATATATATATCAACTGTATGTTTGTGTCAATATATAAATATTTAAAGACGAACTGACAATCCTATCACAGCAAACAATTCATATACAATTTTCATCGAACGGGGAATCGAACCAAGGAGCGCAGTGCAAGAAGTTATTTCCTGGTGAAGCGATGTACTACAACGATGGGTAAAAACAGATCATTAGCAGACGATCGACTGTCTGGAAATGGGGTGAAGAAATGAGGGTGGAACGAGGTGGAGATGACGAAGGACGAGTACGACATTTCAGTGCCCCCGACTAACACTGTGTGTGTGTGTGTGTGTCGGTTGACAGAGAAATGAGTGGTAGCTCGGTGTATGTACGATCGCCGTCTTGCCGTCCGCCCGTTCTCATCCCCTTCGCGCGGGTGTCGCGACCCCCGGCCGAAACGCTATCACTGCGTACAACAACTACTCCTGAATACATTAATACGTACATTTAATGTGTTTTTTTTTCTCTCTTCTCCGACCACCACCTCGTCCGACGTCGCCACGCCGACGACCGATAAGTACGGGCGTTAAGTATACGACGACGGGAATGACGTGTACCGGGGGTGTTATAATGGGGTGTGTCAGATTTGGAAATTTGCACGAGGTGCGCTGGGTTCGGTTAATTTTTTTTTCTTCCTTTCTAGATTTCTAAATCTACGCTCTTGTATTTCATCTTAATTACATTTACATTACATTACATTATATATATATATATAAATATATATATATATATATAATGTAATTCTTTTTCTTATTATTATTTATTATCCTTTAATCTTATTTGTGTTTTCCTATAATACACCATAAGATATACAAACGATGTAACAATTTCAATAAGTTTAAAAAAAAATTGAAAATCATGCTTTGCATATTAGAAAAAGCTCTATAAAGCTTTCATATTAAAATCAGTGTCCATAAAACTAAATTCAAAGTGTCTAGTATAGAAAAATAAATATTGACCAAAATAAAACATGTGGATTAAAAAATAGAAAAAGTGAACAAGTTCTGAAACATTCTGGTGTTTTTTTTATAAGGTCTGATATTTAGACCACGAGGAATTAAATTTTGATTATCAGAGCAAAAATTTATTTTCATACATAAATTTGATTTATCAAAAAAAATTCCACTTGTTATTCCAAATTATAACGATTATTGATTATCTTTCATTAGTTAATATTTAAATACAAACGTTTGCAGATTTCTACAAAATTCTAAGAAAATAACACAACTAAAACAGAATCGAAGATCGACACTCGACCACAATCAATTTTTCTTGGAAAATCGACGACCTCAAGCAAATAATCACAAATCAATGTCTGTTCATAGATCTCGTTCGATGCGAGCTATGCGGCCATTGATCCCACGATCGATTCTTGTACGATAGAAAAAGTCGCACTCGCAATGCACGCACGCACGCACGAAGACGCGGATGCACGTCACGTCCGCAAGGCCGTATCCACGCGACGGATGTTTTGCAGACGATTTGAAGAATCGTGTTGATAATTTAGATTATGCATACGCGGAGAGAATAAGCAAACGGGCCACGACGACGGCACGCACGTCGATATTTCATTTCGTTCGTCATTCGATATGATTTAATTTGATTTGTGCGTCCGGGACGAGGGTCGACGGAGGAATATTTATAGTATCGAACGAGGATCACGTGTTTAAATACAATATACATACATACGTACACATTTATATGTATTATATTATTTGTGTGAGTGTATGTGATGATACATAGGATTTTCCAATAAGAGCTCCAGAAATTTAAATGGAAATAAATCAAAAAGTATTTAATCAATTAGTTATTCATTATCTTTATTTTAAAGCATATTCTATGGCATTAATGATAGAAAACAATTTCACTTATATGACTGCCACGACTTCGCTTACCAGAGTAAATTCATTTAGTACAATTTTAGTCACTTTTCCATACAATTATAGTTCAATTTCATGAATTACATGTTCAACGTTTATTTTTAATGCTTCTGTTGTTTGTGATTTATCAGACCCCAGAGAAAATAATTTATGATTTTCGTGATCAATTGATGGGTCCATTCCGTGAAATAATGAACTTATTAAATTTTATTTCAAAAAGTCTACTGAGGTTTTTACAATTTTTAAGAGTTATTGAAGTATTTAATGTTTTATGATAATTTTCCAAACTATACTGTGTTGAAATGTCAAAATGAGCTTGAAAAAAAATCAAACATGGGAACCACCAGCTGTCAAAATTCTAACATTCTTATAGGAAACCCCTAGATATGCATATATTGATTTGTATGTGTATTTAAAAAATTAGTGTAATAAATCAATCGGAGAAATTAGCCAAAGATGAAGGCAACCTAATTAAGAAAGTAAATTTTGAATAAAAAATCCTCACTAGTCCGTCTCAACAGTGTAGTGAGTATTACTTAATATTAGTGAATGGCAACGTTCAATGAGGATTCATCGAACAATGAATTGAAATTATCTGGTATTTTATATACATGCACTATAAGAGTCTCTTGAAAATATATAACAGGCAGGTACAAGAAAATTCATCTAAATATACTGAAAATAGAAAAATACTGGATCAATCGAAGTGGAAGTTTTTGGAAGAGGTATTCATCCAACAGTGGATAGAAATAGGCTGATGATATATAGGGTATCCCATCACGAGCACAAACTCATCATCGATGAAAGAAATATTAGTACTCACTCATAAAAGATGTTTTATTTAAAAATTAAGTTGTGTGCTCCTAAAGAAAAACCATATATATATATATATATATATATATATATATATATATATATATATATATATAAATTGGTCAAAATAATAGAAACAATAGTAATCTGCAATCTTGAAGATGATGGTGTTACCAAATAAAAAATATTATTTAAAATTGTTTCATTTTTGAAACTGTGCATCATTGAGATCGATTTACAAGAATCTCTAATCAACACATACTAAATTTTCAAGTAAAATAATTCCACGCCTTATGCGAAATCGTCGTAAACCAACTAAACGAATTCACAATCGGCCTGTATACGCGCATACATCAAAATAACAGTTATATATCCATATGCATAATACAACGGCATTAATATTAGAACAGGTGGCACGTACGTATAATGATAAACGAATTTTCTTTTATGAATTCTCAAGCGCAGACAATATATACGTATATATCTATATACATACACACATACATACATACATACATACATACAAATATATATATATATATATATATATATATATATATAAAGAGTATGTGTACATGAACGTATATATACAAACACATATATCGTCATATATGGCGCGTGTTCGACCTAACCGTCTCCCATGTATCCACCGCCTCACACCACCCTGCGACGTATGAGTTTCTAACGGTTATGGGGTAGAAGGAATTGGCGAGAATATCCTTATGCATATGAAACTACAAGACTGGAAGACATCCTCAACTATATTGCAGTTTTTTTCCTCCGTGTGTGTGTGTGTGTATAGTATGTGAGTTATACGATGGTACGGGGTCGTATTCATAACTGTACGAGTACAACAGATTATTTTTCAAAAAAAAAATACTGGGGAGATCACGTCCAGTGGAATCAATTTGAGAGTATTTTGGAATTATAAATATATGTGATTATTTTCATATAAATGAATTATTACCCCCAACACTATCATATGTTACAAAGTGTTTAATAATCACTTATTGTTCACTTTGTTATTTATAATAACAATGTGTTAATGTGCATTTCGAGGGCTGTACTGTCATTGCCAGAGCATTTTGTTATAAAATCTCATTATGTGATAATGTATATAGCTATTTGTAGTTTGTACATTTTTTTGAAATTTATTGTAGAGTACCATAATAAAAAAATATCTTCATAAATGTCAATAAACATAAAATATGGAAAAGTCTTCATAAAAATTTTGAGTATGATTTACGGATATAATAAAACATATATACACATAAATTTATATATATATATATATATATATATTGATATCATAATAAGATTTTCAGTCATTGAATAATTAGTACATAAACATTTTCTTATCTAATATCTAGAATAAAAAAATTAAATAGGTAAAAAAATTAATATAACAATTAAGAAAATCAATAGTTGAAAAAAATGATGAAAATTATTAGTTGGAAACAGAAATATAAAAAACACATGGATAAATATTTTTTTTAACAAAAATTATCGACTTCAAATGGAAAAAAGGATCTCTGAATTTGAAAAATCTTGGGAAAGACCTTCATTAAGTAGTTTATAGAGAAATTTGATGGTTGATACATGCATACATACACACTTATACACATATACATATATAATAGATTTTTTTAGGTTAGATAACACTTTTGATAGGAATCTATTTAAAATTCTATCACTTTTAAAAAAACATCATTATAATGAAATCAGAGTGGATATAAAAAAAATATATGCTAAGAATTATTTACATGGGTTGAATTTTTAATTTATTAAAAAAATAAATTTTTAATATCTGCTCATGTCAAAAACAAGTAAAACTTCTAATTTATTTTTTTACTAATATAAATTAAATCATCAGTGTACTATTATTTAACTAATTCACTTAGTTTGAAAAAATGTTTAATCAACAATAACACTAGATATTTTTTTTCAATTTCTCTAGAACATAATAATTTCCTTATTCCATTTTGATATCTTTATAAGGTTTTAATTTTAAATTTCCCTAACATTGATTTATTTCACAGAAAGCCAATTCTAAAACAGATCAATTGTCTAAACGTTTAGAATTTCTATCCGTCATCACCACATAAACCGACTCGTACATCATGAAACACAGAATCCAAGCGTCCGCAGTTTGATATTTTCGTCGAGTGGAGAACGAATGTGATTTCGTTATGAAAATGAGCTTGTGATTTATCTTTTCTCGGCCCGTCTCTTTTAGCTACATCCGAGAGAATTGCTCTCGGAGTGAACGAGACGGCGCAAGACGGGCATTGAACACGCGACCGTCGACAGAAGTTAATCATTTTTTTATATTTCAGACTTATCTCGTTCAGACGCGCTGCATCGCCGTCGTCGTCGACGTCGTCTTAGTGTAAGACGTTCGGATAGAGTGCTCGACGACGGACGAATCGAAACACCGTATCGTCGGTTCGATTGATGATACAATAATTGGACATTTTCATACATTCAGACAAACATATATTCATATTCATATATATATATATATATATATATATATATATATATATATATATATATATATATATAAAAGATAAAATGAACAAGAGAATAAAAATGGAATGATGTCGATTTGTGAGAATTTCTCATATTATGGACTCCAATATTCCGTTATGATAAAATATTTTTTTGATCAATGCATCTTCATTTGTGACAATGAAACTTGGTTATAAATGAATAAGAGAAATTCAACAGTTTCAGATAACACAAAGAAAGATGAAAAAATTAGGAAAAAAATCTAAAATAACTGACGTTTTAGCAGGAGTGAAATATTTAAAATAGAAATAATATAAGCATATAACAAGAATGGAAATCACCGATGAATAACAAAAATTATTGACTGAAAATCCAGAGATAAAAAAGTCCTTAAAAACGTATGATTAGATAAAAGAGAGTTATAAGAAAATTAGTCGAAATGAAATGACAAAGAAAGGCATTGAATCATTCAAAATGAACAAAGGATAGTAAAAATTAGTAAATCACTAAAATAGTATTAATAAAAAATGGTATATTCAGTTGGTCCACTCTCTATATGTATATGTGTGTATATATATATGTATGTATATATATATATATATATATATATATATAGGGTGACCCAAATTAGACTGATAGATATAGACATACATTTACTGTGCTTTATTATCTTTCAATCTCATTTGGACCAATTTCTCTCTCTCTCTCTCTCTCTCTCTATATATATATATATATATATATGTATGTTACTCAATTAATTTTCAGTTATATTTTTATTGTATTACATTTTAAAATTAAGATAACACATTTTCAATTAAGGGGGTATTCTAGTCTAGACGCACGAATTTTAGGTGTTTTTTCGGGCCCTATAAAAAAAACAACAAATATTATATTTTTACTATCCTTTTTTATCAGTTATTTATTGACATTTTAAGAGTATAAAAAAGTATTATTAAAAACAAAAAAATCAAAATTTGAAAAGGTACATGCTGGCAAAGTGGGGGCTCGAAAAAAAAGATGTCTCCTGGTTGACGTGGTTCCAACCCTTCCGGTCATTTGAAACAAATTTTTTTTTGAAATTATTGAACAAGAAGGTTGTAGTAGTATCCCCGCCTAAGGAAATTAAAAAAAATGTTTTTTCGCAAAATGGTGGCAGTGTGAAAAAACGGTCATTTTTTGCCCTATTTTTTCAACTTTCGGAATTTTTAAAAATAATAAAAAACAAAATTTTCAAAAAATCCTAAGTGGGGACAATCACTGTTATATTGAGAAACTCTGTATCAAATTTCAAGTAAATCGGTCCATTAGAACTTGAGATATCACGTCAACCGTGTCGAGAAAAAAGTAGTTTCGAGAAAAACGCATTTAAAGTTGATTCGTTCCGGCCAGACCGGATTGGTTGGCACGTTACAAAAATATCTATAACTCCGAAAATAATTTGAATTTCGAAAAATCCTCTTAAGGACATATTCTTAAAGGTCTAAAATTTGAAAATATGCAAATAAAAAAAATCGATTTTTTCGAAATTCTAGACTAGAATACTCCCTTAAAAATGTATCTAAACACGAATCTCTAATGTTGATAGAATGACCATCGAAATACATATCAGTGATAATAATAAATAATTATTGAATACTTTTATAAAATCTTCGATTTGATTCATTTATGAAGAAGAGGTAGTTTGAAAAAAATACAAGATATAATTCCCATATAAAAAATAAAAATTGCTACTTTTTATTTGTATAGTGTTTGCCAAATGATTATTAAACACCTTTATAAAATCTTCAGTTGTAATTTATTTATGAATGAAAAGATAGTTTATAAAAAAGAACAAAGACTATAATTCCCGTGTACAAAAATAAAAATGGATACTTTCTGTACTCATATATGAAAAATCGTCAATCATCTCAAAACTTTCATCCTGATCTACGTACCTGCATACAAGTAATATTTCATAATACTTTCTACACAAACTAGTACGATTAATAAATCCTCATCAGCATCAAATCACGATTTATGTTAATAATTATACACATGTAACTTGAAATATTTTAATAAAAATTTAATAAATTCCGGAAATGTAAAAATGTATACAAAGTTTGTCTTGAAATATTTTTCTAATATTTATATATTAATGTAAATTTAAAAATATACACTCTGGAATGTAATTCATACTCGTGTATGAAACAATGGTTATTATCCTAAATTAGATAGGAACTTTAAAGCCCAACCTATTTGTATATATACATACATATATATATATATATATATATGTATGTATGTATGTATGTATGTATGTATGATTCTTGTTTCGAACCTGTACATTATTGCTCCCGTACCCCGACCGGAACGATATTGCACGTACCGTCAGTGCAACACCGACATCCCTCACCCGGAAAAATCCCCCAGTCCGGAATTTAATTCTTTGACATGATACCGTCCGACTTCACGAACATATAAAATTTAATACGACGTCACGGAGAGGCAATGGAAAACAGAACAATCAAAAAAAAAAAAAATTGTACATATATCGCTCGCGCGTTGTTCGTCGCGGCCGTCGTTGCTCCAGCATCGGCTTTACAACACACACACACATACGTGCATACATATACACCAGGAACCTCAACCCATCGTCCCTGTCAAAAAACCAGTCGTCCGCCCGCCTGTCACTGCTGCCAACAATGCAACGCCAACAGTCATTCCTACATACATACATACACATACACACATTCGTCCGCATACATGGATGTGTATACACATACATCAGTTTTATTTATTAAAGATCTACACGGTTGGCAGGCCTGCCGACCGGATTAGTCATGTCACTCTTTATGTTGGTATCTCGTGCTCGGCATGTTTTGTGCACTGCTACCAACATTCAAACCGACGTCGAATTCAATTGGAAACAGAAGAAGCGCGACGCTTTTGTGATGTGGCTGAATGCTCCTCCGCAGTCGATTTATACGCAGCGTCGCAATTAGCTGCGCGGATGTCTTTCGAAATCCATACACACACTCTATATATATATATATACAGGTTCGACAATATCGCACCGAATCGCTTTTTTCGCAACGAAACGCGCTCGGCACGTACAACCGGATCTCATTAATTACGAGTCCATTTTTAAGATCGGATAATTGAAAGTTTTGCAGGAGTCGCGACGACGACGTACCGAATTTCCTACACAATTCCCGGTCTGGTTAATTAGCATTCGTCGGGAACAAGTAGCGTCGATTCTATTGTCTCGATAAAATATCGAAAGGATTCTCGAGTCGGATTCATTTATCTGGGAAGATAGAAGAAATAATTGCATTTTGGGCATTTGAATAATTCGGTAATTATCTGCTCCGGAACGAATTCGATATTTTTTTGGAAATCGGCACGATTTGAATGACGTCACGTCGGTCATCGGTCCAATCGCCCGTTCACGATTGTCTCCTTAACGTTATTGATTCCGGTACAAGTGCGCTTTTTCCGATCCACGTCGGATTGGGAAAAAATAATACACACACACACATACACGGACGTGTCGTAACCGCATAGAGCACTGAAGCCAATAACGCCAAAGACATACACACGGCCGTCACAGCAGCAGCAGCAGCGACGTCGACGTCGACGGCGGCGTCGATAGCAACGGCAGCGGCCGTCACCGCTGCAGCCCGTTTCGTACGATACGTTACAGCAATGGATCGCAGCGGGCCGCGCTTTGCATTGTTTCAGCCGCAGACGACTCGTGTTTGTTTCAATTTTGATGAATAAATGAATAACGAATGCGGCTGCTGCTGCGTCTACGACGACTACGATCCGTATTATCGTGTGAGATTTGTTTTATACATGCACACACTTTCAACCTCATCCGTTTTGTACAGACGTGAACGCTTCTGTATCTGTGGATGTATATTGATTGTACGTTTATAAATATATGTAGAATTATTGTAATTGTACATGCACGTATGTTATATATATATATATATATATATATATATATATATATAAAAGCGTTTTTGTATGTAAAAGTACTTGTATCTTTTGTGTTGTTGGCGAATATGTAGAACGATTTCATGTATGTGTGTGTTTGTGTTGTTCGTTTCGTCGAACCGTCGTCCGATTTAGTATTCCGCATAATCGTACCGGGGGTCAGGAATTCGAAATCGTAAAGATTAATACTGGAGCGGTTGTTTTGCATTAGCTGAACATTTGTCGAATTGTCTCGTTGCCGTTCCCTCCGCGTATATTATACGGATTATATATGAGAACAGGTTCGTTCTGGTCGTTGGTAAATAATAATATTACGGGTCGAACGAAAAGCATGTTTGTTTTAGTGAAGATTTCGTCGTTGTTCAATACGTATCGACGAATGAATGATATAGACATGAGCAGATCTCGAATGATATTTTTTACAAATGACTAGATTTTATGTTGGATAGGTTCTTAGATATTCTACTGACTTTTTTTGATGGTGAAATAAATATTACAGAGGTATTAAGACAAAGACGTAGAAAATCAATCTGGATAAGAAAAACAAATATTTAGATAATACAAAAGTCTATTAAATTGTTTTATTTGAAATTGAGGATGGATAAAACTACAAACATTTGTAACTCTGTTACAAATAATTTTTGATAATCAAAATAAGTATTTTAGATTGCAATAATTTTTTTCAAACAAAATACAAGTACATCCGTTTCAATTATATAGAAATATAAATTACAGAAAAGCTCTGACGATGATAGCGTCGCCATCGAAATGCATCAGCCGATATAATTATAGATTATATAATTATAAATAATAAGTGATTATTGAACACTTTAAATTATTGTGGTGTTGGGGTTGAAATTCATTTGTGTAAAGTGAATCAGCCACAGTTCCAAAACAACCAATAAATTGCATACTCAATATTAATCTAATTTTTTACAGCTACTTTAGTGTTAAACTTTCTCTTTTACAGATAAAAAAATGGTTTAAATATTTAAAAAAATGACAATTTGTTGAATAAATGTCAAGTGAATATGATATATGAGGAAGATCTCATACTGTAAACTGTTATTTTTGAAATATGTGGTCGAAATAAAGCAATATAACTCCATGTCTATTGAATATTGAAGGTGGTTTAAGATATTATTGTTTTATATTTCCTCTAATAGTGTTTATAAACATTAATGGTTTCAGTGGGTTTCAAGACTGATTGATGAATAACTCCATCTAGAATCCACTAAACAATCACATTATTTTCCTCGGATGAAAGCTCAGTTTTGGCATATATTTCAACTAACATCATCCTTACCAGCATCTAACAATTCTACAGATTTGTGACAATTGTATAGAATTTATCTTTCATTACATGTCACTACTTTGCTGAAAATGGCTCGTTTCTGTTACAGGTAACTCGAGAAGTAAAAACTTCCAATCTGTGCATCGTTTCTTTTAGTGAGGTCGAGAGAAACTCATTTATCCAGCTTCTTGACTTTTCCACATGTTTGTAAGCAACGAAAACTGTTAAATAGTGTAGAGATATGGAAAGAATAGAAGAGAGATCTTTTTTTATCGGTTTAAAAACGACTCTCGAATCGAATAAATCGTACAATGAACATTTATATATTCGAGTACGTTGTTCGCCATCCGTTCGTTTCGTTTCTTATAAATATTTATTTTAATCAAGCGCCGCAACTAAGCGCTCAACTGCAATACTAATTAACGCAAGTTGAAATTACTGAATCCACTAATTCCGCTATCAGATATCATATTAGTGTGTAAGTACAGAGGTAGACATAATTCACGATACGCGCGACGTGAAACATTACGTTGAAGAGGTGAAGCTCAACTTTTGGATATTTGCGGCATCCGAGAGGGGGTTACGACTGGGACGACCGCGGGGGATCGACAGAAACGGGGACGGCGCGGTCGGAAAAGCACGCGGCGGTGTATGAATAAATTCTTGTATGTGTGTGTGTGTAGGAATGAGCGTGTGTGTGAGTATATATGAATGTGTGTGTGTGAGTTACGAAAAGACCGTCGTGTGGATGTTTGGATGCGGAACGGGCTCCGACGAACGGTGGATACACGGGACGAGGGAGGACGTATTGTTCGCGGCGCGTCATTTGTAACTGTCGCCGGGCGGGTTCGCACTCATTACTATCGCCGCCCTTTCTTCTAACCGAACGCGGGAGTCGAACACGGGACTTATATTACGTGCCGTGAACGTTGGGATCTCGACACACGAGAGAAAGAACGAACGATACACTAACTATTCGATGATAGTTTGTTCGAGTGTGTGTTTGTACGTTTTTTTTCCATCGAACGAAATGTCGACAGAAAAACATCCGACGAGAGACAATGATATTCAGAGTTGAGAAATTAGAAAAAACTAAAGAGATAAAGATACGACGACACGGTGAACGTTGTATAAAAATAATCAGCATGTATATGTACTTCGATATAAAAATGTAAAGTTCCAAATAAGAGTGCAAAGAAACACAAGGAAAAATAATATAACAACTAAAATGTCATTATCAAGAGAATTAGATATTAGAATAGAACCTAAATTAGTTTCTAGAAAAGTACATAAATATTATTTTATGAATATTTATTCTATTTTATTTCAATCAATTCTAAAATTTAAACTCGATACATGTTCAAGAAAATATTTTTTTCTAATCATAGTTCAGACTTGTTAAAAACTAAATTTCAATCTCGATTCAAAATAAATATAAAAAAACATTACATGTATATATATATATATATATATATATATATATATATATATATATAAAGTGGCTCGAATGAGATTAAAGAACAGTAAAGAACAATAAATGATATTAAGCAAGTAAATGTATTTTTAAATCCTCTATTAGCTGCTTTTATGCTTTTAGGGCACCCAAAATATACATACCAGAGTCTTTTGATAAGTATGATAAAATTATTTATTGTTTAATTTAATTTAATTAATTTAAAATTTTCAATTTAGTTTTCCTCACATTTTACCATACTTATCAAACGATCCTCGTATATATTCGTTCAGTAATCAATCTTGTATTCAGTTTGTCTCATTTATCCACAAATCCCTTTATCTATCTTTTTTTCATGTTCATCTATTCAACTGCTAAATCCTATTAGTTAAGACTATATCATTCTTTTGCTATGTATTTTTCCACCGTTTCATCAAATATACATATTATTAGAAAAAAAGAAGTGTGTACAATAAATATATGAAAGGAAAATGATCAAAGTAAAAATGAATAATTGTGTAAATAATATATACATATATATAGGAGTTTTTTAGACATGACAGAATTTTAAATTGAATTATCAAAAGTCCTATCCAACCTTAAAAAACATCTCTATATACAAAAAGAGAAAGACTTAAATTAGATCAAAGGATAGTAAGTAGAATAAATGATTGTAAGTAATTAAACATATGTCTAAACCCTTTAATCTTATTTGGACCACCCTATATATATATATATATATATATAAATGGAACCTAGATAAACAAAAATATCTAAAAAGAGACCCATGCATAGATGGAATAGAGACATAAGAAAATTTATTAAAATAGACTAAAAAGGGTATATGTACTTATGTACGCACGCCAGAAATGAAACTTCTTTGCCGTAAAGTAATAAAAAAAATATGAAAATTTATTCGTTTTGAATTTCTTCGTTTTCCATTGCTTCCTCCAGTGGTAATTGAGTACATATAAACGATGCAATTGATTTATGATAAGTAAGATATGAATGCATTTGTCGTCATATTTTCTTAATACTTTATGAATAGGGCATCAATTGTCGTACCATATCTTGTCCTTGCAACAGTTAAATAATAAATACAGAGTGCTGCTTATTAGCTTTGTAATACTAATCATATCTTAACACGGCACGTATGCGTGATGGGCCTCACTACCCCTCTACCCTATGCTCTATGTATATTAGATTTCTCTCCACTTTTTTTTGCTGTATTTAGTGGCTGTAGATTCGGTACGTAACTTCACACCCCAAGCAGGTTTTTGAAACTTTCCTGCAAACCTCCTTACAATTTCACACTCTACCAAACCAAAACCTGCCCTCATTCCAAAAGTAGATGATAAAAAATAGAAAACTAATAAAAACAAACCAAATGTATAAACAAATGTACAAGAAACTATTTGACCAATAAACCATTATTATTATTATTATATTATATATAACTTCTGTAGTATGTAAAAATTTTACCCCAACGTCCCTAAAGAAGTTTCACTTCAAAAATAAAAATATTGAATTGGTTAAATGGAAAGTTTTGGAAAAGGACTTCATCCAGCAATGGTTATAGATGCTGACAAAACTTTCAACTCATAATTTAAGAAATTTGGACAAATAACTCACAGTGCTAATCTTATTTAAATCCATTGTATAAAATACGTTTTTTTTGATAACGCGGGATAATTTAACGTTCCTAAATTATCAGCACAGGTTAAGAAATCAATACGATTTCATAGCACCAACTCTCAGCGAACGTCGTATAGATGAAACGCCTGTTCAGTTCGTCAGGTTGGTGTTAAAGCGTCGTAGTGAATCGAGGCCGCGGATGGCTGATAACAGAGGCCGTCGTGTGACGCTTAACATTCCGGTTTAGAAAAGCGACGGACGACGGAAGGCGACGCCAATATACCGGCTAAGTAACACGCATTGCTACACGCAGCATCCGTCACGACTGTTAATGTCGCAAAGATCTTTGTATGAAACGGATAAGTTTTTATCTATAACGAATTTGAACAGAAAGAGTTTGTGTTTATATAGGGTGATACAAATGAAACTGGAGGATAGTAAAAGAATATATAGTAAGCAACTGAATGTATGTCTAAATTATTCAATCTCGTTTGATCAGCCTATCAATCCACTGCTGGATGAAAACCTTATTAAATGTTACTTTTCACTAGTATTTGGTTATACCACACTGATTAAGCTAGATGATGAGGAAAAATAAAATAAATAAATATATATATATATATATATATATATATATATATATATATATAGGGTGGCCCAATTGAGATTGAAGGATAGTAAATGCTTGTCTAAACTCTTCAGTTTCATTTGAGCTATTCTATATAATCAAATAATGCACCCCATCATTCCTTATAGATAATAATGGAACATGGGTCCTTAACACTATAATATTTTCAAACTATTAAAATCCAAATCAAAGAATAAGATGAATATTAAAAAATCATTGAATCCAATTATAAAATTTTATATACAAAAATAATTATGTAAAAAAATAATTTAGAAATAATCTAATTCTATCAATAACCTTTTTATATGTGAAAATATATTTTATTGAAAAAAAATCGTTATGGTGTTTTCTTCCCCATAGCAAAATAATATAATGATTTAATTATTTTCAAATTTCATAAAATGATTATGTGAGAAAAAATAAACAATCTTAACAGTCATAGATATAAAATATACATAGACATGTAAGTTATTAAAATCATACAATTTAATTGGATTTAGAATTAAGTTCCAGGAGCTTAGTTTAAAATCCATTTGTGGAAAAAAATGAATAAACTTCATGATCAATTTATTATTAATTTTTATCTGAAAGCTTTTAGCTGTAAATTCGTTTATGATTCATTCGGTTTTTATAAAAAAATATGTATGAAAATTATAGACATTACATATTTATATAATTATGTGCTGTTTGGAAAAAATATTTAAAATATTCCAATTAAGTTGTAATGAGAGACGATCGAAGCGCATAAAAAGCAATTCGAAATGTCACAAAAAAATGAAACAGCCAATCCGTATTTAATATTTAAATTAATTTTCAATTTCGCGAAATTCAAAAACAGCATTAGGACGTCCGCACGACCCTATACGTCGTCTATTAACTGTAAATTCGATACCTGCATTTTTCTATCCCTGTCGGCGTCGTTCGAACGACGAATATTAAAAAAAAACTTTTTAATTGATATGGAGTCAATTAAATGGACGGACGGATGGACAATCGAAACGGTTGACGTCTTTAATGGACGTTTGACGGATACGGTCCGAATTTTAAAATAGTTCTTGGGTAACGACGGGAAAAATTGCGGCCGGCGTAACGTTTCCGTTGATTGAAAGACGCTAATTGATGAAATACGAACGCGGTCGACGTAGACGTTTTATTTTTATTTTTTTATTGTGGGAGATTTTTTTACTGTATCTTTAATTCATTCCATTTTTTAGAGAAGTGTCTTTGAATTTCAACAAATTAATACTGATCTGCATTCAATATATATATATATATATATATATATATATATATATATATATATATATATACATATATATATATATATATATATATCCGTCCCTCAATTTACGCGGACATCCGTTACATGTGGATTTGTTTTACGTGAATGAAAATCGCGTAAATTGAGTCTGTCAGTACAATAGAAAAAATATTGAAAATAGAAACTAGTAAAGTTGTAGAAACACATATTTATTTCACATAACTTAACAAAAAAATAATGACTTTTAGAAAACAAAAGTGGATAAATTTTATTCGGTGTCACTATCGCTACTGCAATTACGCTACTGCAAAACAATCAACCTTTTATATATTTATATCGTGCTTGTACACGTTCAAGTAACAATTTGCCTCACTCTGATATATAATAAAATCCACGAAAAATTATATAAAATGAAATTTATCTGACCGCGTATAAAAAGTACCGCTTAAAAAAAGTCCCGCGTAAATTACGGTATTAATTCAGGTGTGTCCCGCGTAATTCAGGTGTGTGTGTGTGTGTATATATATATATATATATATATATATATATATATATAAACAAAATAAATTGATGGTGAACCTTAATATATAAGAAGACTCAAGAAAAAAATTATGGAAAGATAAAAAAACACATAAGAAAATTTGTTGAAACGAAATGAAAGATAAAGTTATCAGATAGGTCGAAATGGAAAGTCTTAAAACCGCTGTTCATCCAGCACAGGACAGAGAGAGACTGCTGTTGCTGTTTTTGATTATGATTATTATTTATTTACATATATATTTAGTCCACCTATAAGTAATATCGTTTTTCGATACTGTACAAAATTTTATTTTATTTAATAAGTAAATAGAAATATTTTTAAAATTTGAAAAAATATTACTTATGGGTGTATATATATATATATATATATATATATATATATATATATATATATATATATACACAAGGCTCGTTTGATAAGTATGGTAAATTTTAAAATTTATGAAAAATTAATAAATTTTTCATAAATTTTTCATAAATTTTTAATTTACCATACTTATCAAACGACCCTTATATATAAATATATATATAAAGCAAAAAAGTAACTTCATGTCCACTACTGGATGAGACTTCTCCAAAATTTTCTACTTATAATTTTATAAGATATTAGATTTTGAATCACAGCACTGATTCTACTTATTTTATTATTAATATTTTCTAAACATTTATTTAGACATAAAAATATTCAAAAATGTCACAAAACTTTCTTTTTAGAATACTGTTAACACTTTTTTGTCCCTTTAAGGTATTGAATTGGAAATTTTGAGTATGTATATATATATATATATATATATATATATATATATATATATATATATATATATATATATATATATATATAAAAAGAGTGGAGAGGCAGAGATGAGAGAGGAAAGTAGTAGAATGAAAAGTTACACTGGCAAAAATACTACACAGGTTCTTTGAGACTTTTCTGAGATCAATATCATTAACAGAAAAAAAATTATAAAGAAAATAACCAAAATACATAGAAAATTAATATCGATTAAAAGACAGCAGTCTTAGGTACGATAAATCAATAGTAAAAAAAATTATATAACTAAACTATATTAGCTACGTATAATAAATCAAAAATTCAATTTATATATATATATATATATATATATATACATAGGTGTGTGTGTGCGAATGTACAAAATAAATAAATAAATACTCACCAAGAAAAATAATTTAAATTTACAATGCACTTATCACTTCACACTCACTACATAAAATGATAAACTCTGTACTGATCTACAGTTAAATTTTAAGACTACATAAGTATTAACGTAACTTAATTACATACAACTACATACATATTTCGAAAAATATAAATAATATGGTAATCCAAATGTGACGCATAGATTTGTGCTTTATTGAAAGGAAAAAAATAAACTATATATATATATATATATATATATATATATATATATTTTTCCTTATACACCTCTCTCTCTCTCTCTCTCTCTCTATATATATATATATATATATATATATATATATATATATATATATATGTTTCGTTTTAATAAAACACAAGCTTGGTATCACGTTTAGATGACTATATAATAATATAAAAATTGAAATAGATTGCATATATTGTCAATGTGGAACTTATATATTTGCAGATATTTTAAATTATATATTACTGTATTTGAAATATACAAATAGAATTTGACATGGATTTGTGATATGTATATATATATATATATAAATGTACGGTAACCAAAATAAGACTGAAGGGTATAGATATACATTTACGAGTGTCGTTTGATAAGTATGGTAAATTTATTTGTTGTTTAATTTACTTAAATTTTTCAATTTAGTTTGTCTTACTTTTTTATCATACTTATCAAACGACTCTCGTACTTACTGTCATTTTTTATTTTTTACTATCCTTAAAGATAGTAAAGAGTAGTAAATGATTATAAGTATTTGATAGATAAATAGTAGTAGAACTTGAGTTTTCATATATACATTTGCATACATCTATATATACATACATACATACATACATACATACATATACATATATATATATATATATATATATATATATATATATATATGTGCAAAGTAAATAAATAAACACTCACCAAGAAAAATAATTTAAATTTATAATGCACTTATTATTTTACACTCACTATATAAAATCACAAACTCTGTACTGATTTACTGATACATTTTAAGAAACGATAAATTGTTAACGTAATTGAATGACGTAGAAAAAGATACATATTTCAATAAATACAATTATGTAACATTATAACGTTCCGTGACAATTTTCCAAACTATACTGAGTTGAAATATTAAAAGAGCTCAAAAAAAATTCAAACATGGTTGCCACCAGTTGTCAAATTTCTAACATTCTAATTGAAAAACCCTATATAATTTATACCACTTACATTCACATCATTATTTTTATAATCCATAGTTCAAGAAGTACGAATTTGATTTTTCTCATTTATACATCCTCGGATAAATTTAATATAAATTACAGAATTATTTTCGTTGAATTTAACCGAATCGTTTTCACCAGTCAGTCAATCATAGATCCTAAATTTAATTACGAATCTATATAGAGAAGATATTAACTTCCTATACTGTCTACCGAACAGTTTCCAATGCATCTTTGTAATTCGCATTAATACAAGCCTATCGATGAAGAGGAAATGAAGTGTCGATTACATAATCCTTCCACATGTCGCATTAAAAAGCCGCCATAGTATAAATCACACAGATATATATATATATATATATATATATATATGTATGTATGTATGTATGTATGTATGTATATATGTATACAGCCGCGGCGTCTATCTCTTATTCTTCTTCGACATGACATCGGCGAACGTTCGTTCCGCGACGAGCATTGAAGCGAGGTCCTTTTCATCGAGAGACGTACGACGCGACGGACAATGGCGCGCGCTCGACCGGAAGTGGATATACGCGAGCGAGCGACGACTACACGCCATCATCATCATCATCATCATCATCGCCGTCGTCCTCTACCGCATCGAACGACCGCGACGTATTTTCCATTCATTGCTTTCAGTTTTCCGTATTCTCTACGAATACGTGTGTGTGTGTGTGTGTGTGTGAGTGCGTGTACGCTCACGTGTGTGTGTGTGTATGCGTGTGTCCTCTTCTGCCTCTCGGTCCCGCGGATCCTTCCACCGACGCTATTTTTCCTGAATATTTATGGATTTTCTTTTCTTTTCGATGACTGTTCTTTTCTTATTTATACGCTCTTTCGTATTTTGAAACGGTTTCTTTTGTACTTTTATTCCCGCATACAAACATATATATATATATATATATATATATATATATATATACAGGGTGTAAACATACGCATCGCATGAAAATCAATGTGAAAATAGGACAATCTTCTCCACAAACTATATTCTATAGGAAATATCTAAGAAAAAAATGTATTCATGTGGATACGAATAAAAATTTCAATTGTTGTCTACTTGAATATAAAGTAATAAATTATTCGATCAATTCGGATTAAATAAATTTAATTATAAAGCTAAGTAATCAGATTCGAAACCTATTATTCATGAAGATGTTTGAATATCAGTTGTCTATAAATAATTTTCAGTTAATAAATTACAAACATTAACTCTTACTTGGAGTTAATTAAACATAAATAAAAGAAAACATTTTTGTTCAGATCATAAAGGGCCATCCAAATGTGAGGCTTATTAAAAAGAAATATGTGTATATAGTGGTGTATAAGGAAACATGTGTATAGTTTCTTCTTTTCTTGTTAATAAAACATAAATCTAGGCATCATATTTGGATGACCTTATATTTATTACAAACTTTGTCAATGGGAAAAATTATAAAACGACATAAAACAGTTGTTGGTCTATACAATTCCAGATTTACTTAATTTCTATACAATTCCAGGTTTATCAGAATGAAACCTAGAATAAAAAATATTTTTGACACTCTCGTAGACTTTTCTTAAACATACAGAGTCAAAGGCCTTATAAATGGATTAATCTAGGGTCTTTTTTAATCCAAATCCAGCTCAGATTCTATATATTCTATCGTAGAGTCCTTATTAGATGATATTTCAACTAAATTCAATTTTGTAGATAAAAAGATATTCGATCAAACAAGAGAGACATAATTAAGAAATGATCATGGAATATGATCACTCTCATGAGATTGGAAAAATAAATTGCCAAAACAGAAACGATTTGAAACATATTTTTGAAAAGTTCAGGGTTTACGAATGGTTCTGATAATATTGTTGATTGATTGATAATGTTATAGCTAAAGTGATTTTTTCAAATAAAATAACATTCCATTGATTAAGAGCATAATAACTGATTAATGATCACTGAATTTCAGAATTCTCGCTAGGATGGAAAAACGTAACAAGAACAGGAATGATTAGAGGCAGATTTTGAAAAAACTGTCTGTGTTAAAGAATCATAATATGACTTGTAAATTTTCTCCCGACCTTCAAATTCAATTTTATACTTTTCAATTCAATCATTACAGTTTTTCGTGAAAATTAGAGCAGTGTTTGGAAAATTCATTTCTTGAGAAAATACTAAAGTAATTTGTAATCTTATTCTTAAGTTATTCTGCAAGATCAAGTTTGGAAATTCAATTGTATATTTTTTAGATATAACTTTTAATTATATTTTTTTAGAAAAATATGTATATAATTTCAATTTTCTTTTTTCTGCATGTTCGTCATTTATATTTAACGATACATTTTTTTAATAAAGCTCAGATACAAATTCCTGTACATGTGTGATTCTAGTTTTGGATTTAACACGTTGGCAATATATATATATATATATATATATATATATATATATATGTATATGTATATGTATATAAATGGATATATGGATGATATGTATGTACGTACACGTATATAATATATGTGGATGCAGGACCGATGTAATTTATTTAAAGCCCGTGTAACGAAACCCGTCCTCCAGAAGATTGATACAGCGTCGTCGGTCTCTGTCGTCGCGCGTCCTCAGTTCTGTTTCATCGCCGTGTGTTCGGTCGTGTGTTCGCAACTGGCCAATAATAATTTAAGGCTCTCGCCGTCAACGAGCTACCGGGGTGCGTGCCTCAGCATTATAATAGAGTTTACCTATTCTAAATAGCGATTATGGTTATTTGCGTGTGGAAAATGACTAATAGATGGCGAACGTTGGGCGGACGACGAGGACAGGGGGCACGACGGGGATGCACGGTCACACCCACGTCCCGTTTTTGGTGAATTGACGAGTTAGGGATTTTCGAAACGGCCGCTAAATGGAATATGGCGTACGGACGATGATTTTACACATACGCATCAAATATCTATTTATATTCTATACAGATTATATATATATATATATATATATATAAATAATATATAAAATCCACTTCTCAATTAACTACAAAAATCCCTTTAATTGTTCAAGATGCAAAAAAAACATTTCTTTTAAGACAAATATCTGAGTAAAAGACAATCAGGTTCAGTCAGACTTAGATCATTTTATACTTTAATCATCTATTGAAAGTTTTCAATAAAATAGTAAACTTTTTATTTTTTAGATTAGAAATAAATAAATGTCTCTGAAGACTCTGGACTTATCTAAACTGTAGTGCTTGTGGTTAATATCATTTTAAACAACAGAATTGCCAAAAAAAACATTTTAGTATATGAAAACAATTTTAACAAGAATCATTTAAACGACAATTTTATTCAATATCAGAAAATATTTTTTATACAAATAATTCAATCACTCCAACAGTCAAATATGTTATCCATGTTTTCAATAATCTCTTCTAGTTTACTTTAATCAATTGTACGAATTTATATATCCATCATCATCAAAATAAAATCTAAACGAATAGAAATATGTATTAAAATATACAAAATTGTACATAAAAATTAAAATGAAATAAAAAAATCATATTTAAGTCAACAGTATTTTGAGTGAATTAAATATCAATTTATTTCCTAATTAATCCAATATTGAAAATAAAACCGATTATAAATTAATTTTCATAAAATTTTAAAATAAATTCAATTAAATCTTTCAATACCAACTCAGCGAACGATTAAAATAGTTTAATTTTATTTATCAAGATTTTAAGTGAGTTATAATATTAATTTATTTCAAGTTAAACAATCTAATTTACTACAATATGAATTTATTTTCCAATTGATCAATACATTGAAAAAAACTGTGCTCTAATAAATAGGATACAATTTTTTCTAGATCTTTTATAATAAATCCAATTAAAGTTTCAGACATCAATTGCACTAAACTCTGTCAAATTTTTCTGATTCTGCATAAACGAATTTATCTTAAAGAGTTTGTAGATCCAACGATGAATCATAAACGACATCCGCAAACTTTTCACACGAACCAGCATTATCTTAACTTGTACTTTATGTCAACAGTCACTATCTTGTATACACATACACACAAATTCATATATATATATATATATATATATATATATATATATATATATATATATATATATATATATATATTGACACTGTCTTCGCATAATCAAACGCACGTTTCGTTTAGTGCCGTCGTCGGCGCATACGTCCGCACCGCACCCCTACATCCCCCATACGCACTGTACGTACCACCGTCGCCCCCGTCAAGGCGCGTAGATAGTAAACATGGCAGGCCGCTGATAGCGCCGTTAATGAATGCAATTTTAATATTCATGTCGTCGTCGGCGTCGTCGTCGACGGGCGATCGACCGACCGAACGGTGGTCGAACTCGAGACCTCGGTGCGCCCTTATCGCTATGCGAACGTACACACACACACACACACACCGACCGTTCCTCTACCTCCAACCATCCATCTACTCTAGTACAACTACTACACTACTACATCGACTTTAACCACCTAACATCCCCTGCCAGCCACCCACGTTCCGTCCTGTTGAAATCACACCGAACGAACGCACACATACAGTCGCCGGCACCCTGTTATATCCCTGTCGTCGGTGATTTACAATCTATATGGACACGGGCACGAGATGAACGCGCGGCTCAAAGAACGAGGTCATGACGAAAGATGCGTCCGGACGGATGATGCTGAATTTGTGTCATATTTACATAATAGATATTACGGACCGCCGCGCGCCGATATTTAAATTTAATCGGTCGACGGATGGACGGACCGACGGTCGAACAACTGATGTGTGTGTGTGTGTGTGTTCGTTTATACAGTAAACATTTACGAGTTTTGTAGCGATTGATGCGAGAGGGAACCGAACATGTATATGTAGATAGATGTAACATTACCAAAATGTAAGTAGATCATTGAACACCTGACACTAAAATTTATTATATATATATATATATATAGAGAGAGAGAGAGAGAGAGAGAGAGAGAGAGAGCAGTGGTGTAGTGACATGTATTAGTCTATCGTGAAAGAGATTGAGTTCGATCCCCCATCAGAAAAATAGGACAGGAAAAACTCTTAACCAAGAATGAAAAAACATGCTTAAGGGAGTAAATTCTAAATAAAAAATCCTCACTAACTTCGCTAGTCAACACTATGAGTACGAGCAAATTCCAACGAATGATAACATTCAATAAAGCTTTAGCCCAACAATAGGATAACATAATCTGATATAATAATAATTACATATATATAGGGTCATCCGAATGTAGCGCCTAGATTTATATTTTATACAAAAGAAACTATAAACATGTTTCCCTATACACCACCCTAAACACATGTGTCTTTTAAATAAAACACAAATCAAGGCGTCACATTTGGATAACCCTATATAAAAAAAGAGCCAAGAATTTATTACAACTAGGAGAATTTGGAAGAGAATTTTGTTTAGGAATAAATTGTCTTAAATGAAAAAAAATTGTGTAAGTAACAAACATACAAAAAAATACATACACATATACATATATATGTATATAAAGAGAGAGAGAGAGAGAGAGAAAGAGCAAAAGTAAAAAAAATATAGACTAATAATATAGCAAGAACAGAAGACCATCGTTGGAAAATAAAATTTATTGTTTGAAAATTTGAATACATTAAACGATTCAGAAAAAGATCCATAGATAAATGAGAATTGAGAAAATTCATCAAGTAAAAGAGAAAGGCGTTGGATCGATCAAAGTGGAAAGTTTTGGGAAAATCCTTCATCCAGCAGTGGATAGAAAAAGAATGATGATGAAAAAGATGGTATAAAAATGTAATCAAAATTTTTTTTATATTTTTTTAAAAAAAGCTTTTGTTCAATACATACAACCTACTCTTATTTACGATAGTAAAATATGGATTTTGGATTCTAGATTAATTTAGAGATTCCGAGCAACATAAAAAACATGGAAATAATAATAATAATGCAGTATTGGTATGACCATCTAAGTAAATATCAGCAAATGAACTAAAGAATATTTTTATAAATTCTTATCGAGTTGCAATGAGTAATTTGTGTCTAAGAGAAACTTTAAAAGAAAAGCTCATATAATATAGGGTCATCCAAATGTGACGCCTAGATTTGTGTTTTATTGAAAAGGAACAAAAGAAACTGTACACATGTTTTCCTACACACCACTATATACACATATTAACAAAGTGTTGATGAAATAGTTTTAGTGTTTCTATTACAGAGATATTAACAGCTATAGTTGTTGATTTAAATAAAACTTATTAAATATGAATTAAAATCCACTAATATTTCTTACTTTTAGAATATTTTTATCTAGACTAACCATAAATATTTGAATTTATGTACAAATATATGTAAACGTATGTATATGTGTGTATGGAAAAATACATAGAGTCAACCGTTGCGAGATTCGAATTCGCTTGTCGTCGCCATCGTCTGAGACTCTTATTTACAGCGAACAGAGCGTCCGCTAAAAATTCAAATAATGTCCCCGCTTAACATACGAAAGGAATAATTCCGTCGACCGAACGTGCGACCAGTTTGTTTGCAGCCTTAATAACATCGAAACAGATCCAGCGAGAGTGCGTGTATCCCTCACGCCGATGTGTTTGTGTGCGCGTCGTCGTCGTCGTCGTTTGGTGGGGAGGAACACGGTTGCAGCAGCCGGAGCCGCGCGTCTGTCATTTGTCACTGTCCGCGAACGGGGGTTGGTTGCGCTGGGCCACGTTCGTTGCCGTTGGCAACCCTGCGCGCAACGCGAACGACGACGACGACTAACGGACCGCGTTCGCTCTCCTCCGGGACTCGAACGCGCGCTCGTTCGCGACGCGACGCCGTCGACGGGCGCACATACACACGCGCGCACGTGCGCGTACACATGCGCGCGCGCGCGCAGTCGACGAACGACGACCGCGTCGCTGTAGTAAAGCTGCTCGTCATCCCCACCGGCGGCGGGCCGTAGCGACGGAGAGCTTTCATTGAAAACGATCCGCTCGTACGGAATGTACATAACACAATCCGTACACATTAACAATATTATATCTATATACAAATATATATATATATATATATATATATATATATATATATATATATTTGTATATAAACATAAATACGTTCAGATAACCACAGCCAAATTCTTTTCAATCTCAGTCCATTATACATATTAATATTTCCTATAAAAGCTAGTATATGAAATGTATTACAATTATTAACTCAGATATATATATATATATATATATATATATATATATGTATATGTATAATAGAATGAACATTTCCACTACTTTTATCATTTTTTTTAATGTCCAAACTACATTCATTCTTTTACTTCACTTGCAGGAAGTATTAATGTTTGAATTTAAAGTTAAAGTATTATGAAAATTTCTTTCTGTTTTTATTATAAATTTACAAAGTATTTTCTGCCAGACTGTTTGAAAATACAATCTAAAACCAATATTATTTTATGTAAATAATCGAACATTAATATAAAACAAACCAACAAAAATGATTACTTTTTTATACACAACAAACAACGAGAATTATAAACCTATACTTTTCTTTTTTTTCATGATAGTTAACTAGTTTTCATATATAAAGCTAAATATTAACTTTTATTGAATAATGAAAGTTCCAGCTGAGCTCAAATATGGAGACTCAAACAGTTTGTGAATTAAATTTTTCTGCAATGATTATTTGACAGGAATGTGAAATTCAATCAACCTCTTTTAATTGATTCTTCCACTCTCTATTAATAGAAAATTATATTGTACTTTCATCTTCCTTTATTATCAATAATCAATTTTCACCCGTAAAACTAGGTATGAGTTCTCATCGAGTACTAACATTTGGAGTAAGCTAAATTTAAACTGTAAGATTAGAGAATCATTCATTAAGATGCTCTTTCCTTATACTGATTTTCTGATAAAACTATAAATTTCAATCTAGCCTTACTAGCTGATTATTTCATCCACTAGACTACTAAAATCCTATATCTTTACCTACTCTCGAGATTGTTGACCACTTTTCACCTTCAATTCTAAGTAAGTATTTTTTCTGAATTCTGACAGCTAAATCAATTGAATTCAGGTTTTTAACAAAAAAAATATTTGTCATCCTTATTTCTATCTCAGTTTGATTTGAGATAAGTTACGGTAGAATTTATCACCTTTGTATTTAGTATTACCTTAATAATTGTTTGGCCTTAAAAAATTTTAGTAAAATTTGGTGAAATATAACAAAAAATACAAAAATACAATTATGTGAAAATTCCTGTCATTCTTATAAATATTTTTAACGAATAATAATTTTAAATTTGATAAACATAAATGTTTATCAACATTACCAAAATTTTTGTGTATAATATTTATTGATAATTCATTAAAAAATTAAACTGTTATTTAAATGAAGAAATCCAAGAAGAGTAAGTATATAAATCAAATTTAATAAATTACATGTCGACGAAATAACAAACCAATATCGAAGAAAATGTAAATAAGAGATTGCATATAAATATAATAAGTTTAAACTCTTAAAAAAAAACCCCCAGAAAACAATAATATAGTTTTGTTAAATATAGTGCGACATTTGTGAACTCAATACAATTTCCTTACAGACGGAAAAGACTCCAAGTTTTCATATTTGAATAACGTTACAGAAAATGCGACTGGAACGTATTTTCCACTAAACCGATACTCAAATATCTCGATTTTCAAAGAGTGGATACAAATATCGTCGTATACTAAAAGTATATTATATATATATATATATATATATATATATATATATATATATAAACGTGTGGATGAATGTATACGAGCGTCCACTGTACACATATACACAAATACATACGGATGAGGCGCGTACGTGGTGAATCGCTTGACCCCGGTCTCTCCGGGCGACTCCTCCACTACCCGGAATTGGCGTCGTATCTCAGGCAGATAGCATCTCGTATTGTGGTCGTACGCGGATCGCCACAAAAACTGACTGCTTTATGTACGTAACAAGAAACGAACCGCCGACCGACAGACTTTATACTATACGTATAATATACACACACAAGTATACTTCTAAATCCTTATATATACATATATATATATATATATATATATATATATATATATATATATATATATATAAGCTTATATTTAATAATTTTGAACGTTGAGCGAAATTGTCTCCGAGCATTGAAATGTTTTTAACAAAATGAATATATATATATATATATATATATATATATATATATATATATATATATATAATAGTACTTAAAACCATTTACGACAGACAACATAGGACTTCCACATGTTCACAGAATATTATCCGTACATCAGTTTTGACAAATTCATTTGAAGGAAAAGCATTTAGTACTTTGAGCATTTTTTTATATGAGCTTTTATTAGAAACAGGTAAAAAATACATTTCTTCATGCGACATGTAATTTATGTATGTATGTATATAAGTACACACACATACACACACACACACACATATATATATATATATATATATATATATATATATATATATATATGAGATAAAAGAGAAACATATAAAAAATTATAGGAATTAAGTGGAAGAGAAAAGAATAAAATCAATTGAAGTGGATAGTTTTGGAACAAATCTCTATCCAACAATGGATAGAAATAGGCTGTTGATAATAATAACGATGATGATATATATACATATTTTCATCATCACCCCTCTCAATTCATTTCTGAATGAAGGCCTCTCTCAAAATCTTCCACCTTGATCTAATAGATTTATTGATCCAATATCTTCCTCTTCCAGTTATGCAGCCCGACTGGATAGCATAATGGCTTGTATCTCCTCTTGTTTTGACGGGAGATTTCGTTCGATTCCTAGTTGAAGAATTTTTCATTTTCGAGAGCTGAGCATGAGGCTGATAACTTCATCTTGTAATAACAATTGTCAAGAAACTTTGACAAAAAAAGCTCTATTGAGTTAGTATTGTCAGAGAGGCTAAGGACTGGAATAGTCTGTGAAGCCAATAATGATGATATACAAATATTACAGTTTTTCTCTTTTTAATGTAATTTCATGATTTCATAACATGTAATGTTAAAATCCATTGGAAATTCATAATCAACACTGAAAAAATCAATTAAGTGTTTCAAACTAATTAAGAGTTGTCTACTTCATCTTTTCTTTGGGTTAACATTTTTTTCTGGAAAAAAACAATTTAAATTGGAAAAAAACACGATTGGAGAAAATTATCAATTAATTAATTATTAAAGAAATTATTTGCATTCTTAGAAATTATAGAAAATTTTAAAAAAAATATTTTTAAGAATGAATGACTAAAAAATTATCAATGATAAAAATGATTATTATATTGAGGATTTTAATTACAGCCCATATAATATAAATCCAAAATAGATATATTGAATCTTAAATACTAAAATAATTCAATGACTCCAGACATCACAAATAAACATGGAAAGATGCATGTTACTAATAAAAAGAGTTAAAGGATTAAAAAAGAAATAATCTAACCATGTAGTAAGAAGAGAAAACCATCGATGGACAAGAAAAATTATTGATTGAGAACAGGAAAATATAAAAAAGTCCAGAAAGAGATTCATAGATAGATGAGACAGAGATATAAGAAAATTCATATGAATGAAGTGAAATAGAAAGGTATTAGATCGTTCAAAATGGTTAGGTGAGTATTTCATCCAACACTGGATACAAAAAAGATGATGCTGATATTGATATCAACATCAATCTCTTTTTATTTACTGCTGGATGAAGACCTCTCTCAAAACTTTCCACTTTGACTAATCTAATGCCTTTCTTTTCCATTTCACACCAAATTCAAACAATTAAACTTAAAAGTGAAATTTTGAAATATCTACATGAATGAATTTTAACCTCAACACCACAATAGTTTAAAGTGGTCAATAATCACTTATTGTTCACTTATTATTTATAATTATATAATTTATAATTATATCGGCTAATGCATTTCGATGGCGATGCCATCATCATCAGAGCCTTTCTAATTCTGATTTTAACAGAAATACTCTAATGATGATGGCGTCACCATCGAAATGCATTAGCTGATATAATTATAAATAATAAGTGAACAATAAGTGATTATTGACCACTTTCAATTATTGTGTTGTTGGGGTTAAATTTCATTTTTGTAAAATGAATCAACCACAGTTCCAAAACATCAAATATCTACATGATTTTTTTACATGTTTACAAAAACGATTCATCATATTTTAATCAATTAATTGAAATTAATTCCAAGTATCAAATAAAAGAGAAATTTTAAATACTTAAATCAATTAAAAATGAATTTCTAAGTGGAAACATTTTTTTTCAATATACATCTATATATGAACAAGTATATGTAAGCATCTCTAACAAACGTACTTGGAAATAATTAGAATGTTACACGGTACGAAATAAACGTCATTACTTACCGGTCGTTTCGCAAACTCCGGACAAGGAACGCTTGTACTTCAGTTTTCCAGTCTTCTGACCATCTCTTATTGGACGCCGTCGTCGCACGCTGTCGGTATCGAACCGGTTATAATCACATCCCGCGGGACTACGTTCGTATCCCGAAGATCCTGTGCACGTCGACGTTCTTAAACGAACATGTACATATATATATATATATATATATATATATATATTGTGTGGAGTTCATAATAATAATAATAGTATGAAAGGTATTATTGTTCCACTAACCGTTGTAAAACATTATATGAATATACATACATATACACATTTATATTTATATACTTGTTTATATATATATATATATATATATATATATATATATACTTGTATATAATTTTATTTTTAAACAAAGAAAAGGCACCGTATCAAGTACATTGCAACATTTCTCTTCACCTCAGGAAATGTTCATTTGTATGAAATGTAGATTGTAATACATGCTATAGAACACACACACACACACATACACACACACACACACATATATATATATATATATATATATATGGATGGGTAGAATTATATAAGTATAGAAACAAATTTTCATACAATTCCATTTTGAGTGTGGAAACAGGTTTTCCTCAAAAGCATTTCAACCCAAAAAACTTTTTTACACTTTCTGATTCAACTTTAAGTGTAAAATATCTTTCAACAGGTATTGACAATCATTTAGAGTAAAAAATAGGCTAAGTATCAAACAATTTTCCAGATCCATTATTCCACTTATAATCTCCTTAGTAAAATATTTATTTCTTTTCACTTAAAATATTTTAAGTTAGTTGAAATTTAATTCATGATATATACAATTAATTAATTTATTTTTTGACCACACTCTCGTTTGAAAAATCGAATAAAAAATTAATACCCTAATTTGTAATCGAAATTTTTTTCATCCCACTACCAAAAATGTGTATCGTTTTGGTGACGTCGACGTCGTCGCTCTGTCGTCACCGTCGTCGAAACAATCGCCGTACACGCCGGAATGGAATAAAAAAATGAACGTTTTTCCACTTAACGTAACTGACAAATCCATCTGCTTCGGCCATGTAAGCCGCTATGTTTATCGTCGTCCATGCATAATTCATAAAGTAACAAGTAACGCACGATGCATTTCTAATCGTCGACGTTGTACGCCGCATCTTCAATAAACCACCGTCACCGTCGCCCGTGGTATGGAGGAAAGGTACAGGTATGGTTTATCATCGCCACACGTCCCACCGAACAGATATAACCGACTGCACACATACACATTCGCGTGTATATATATATGTACTAGCAGAAACATGGCGTGTAATGGAAGTAAATAAAAAGAAAGTACTTACAACCGTGATGGATACTGTTAGAAAAATCTCCAGAGAATTTCACATAAATATAGTTGGGAATAAAACAAAGTTGGAAATAGAGTTGAAAACAAAGCTAAGTAACTTGGGGATAAAGCAAATAATAATAGAAGAAATAGACCAATATCAACTGATTTAGTATGGATATGTGCAAAGAATTAAGGATAGAAGAGTTTCAAAATAAATAATACTGTAGAATGAAGTTTCAATGAGAAAAATGGAATGACTGGCAAAAAAAATGTATGAAATGCAAAAAGATATAAATGTACGTGATTTGTGGGAAGTAACGTGAAACCACAAAATTAAATGGAATTAAGTAGTGGATAGAAAAAAATTCTGCTAATAATAATAATGAAATATATTTAAAAGGGTATTCTAGTCTAGAATTTCGAAAAAATCGATTTTTTTGCATATTTTCAAAGTTTAGACCTTTAAGAATATGTCCTTAAGAGTATTTTTCAAAATTCGAATTATTTTCAGAGTTATAGCTATTTGTGTGACGCGCCAACCAATCCAGTCTGGCCGGAACGAATCAACTTTAAACGCGTTTTTCTCGAAACTACTTTTTTCGACACGGTTGACGTGATATCTCAAGTTCTAATGGACCGATTTACTTAAAATTTGTTAAAAAGCTTCTCAATATAACAGTGATTGCCTCCGCCTAGGATTTTTTTAAAAATTGTGTTTTTTACTATTTTTAAAAAAATTTGAAAGTTGAAAAAATAGAACAAAAAAATGACTGTTTTTCATACTGCCGCCATTTTAATTTTTTTTTAAATTTTCCTAGGCGGGGATACTACTACAACCTTCTTTTTCAATAATTCCAAAAATTTTTTGTTTCAAATGACCGGAAAGGTTGGAACCACGACAACCAGGAGACACCTTTTTTTCGAGCCCCTAATTTGCCAGCCTGTACCTTTTTCAATTTTGAATTTTTTGTTTTTAATAATACTTTTTTATACTCTTAAAATGTCAATAAATAACTGATAAAAAATGGATAGTAAAAATATTTGTTGTTTTTTTTATAGCGCCCGAAAAAAACAAAAATTCGTGCGTCTAGACTAGAATACCCCCTTAAGTATACATACATACACTTATGTACAAAAAATAACAGTATTTGATAATTTATTTTATTTTTTACTGCAAGGATATTTAATTATTTTATCAACTACGAATTTAATAATTTTTTATACACTTTATGATAATAATAAAAAAATTATGTATCCCTTTAGAACATAAAGAAAATTGCATTTTTTCAAAAGACAAAATTATTAATTATGTAAAAAATAGCAACAAATTAATAAAAATTAATTTAAGACCTTAAGATCTAATATTTGGTCCAGTATCTTTATGGACCAATACTACAGCACATCTTCATTGAATCAATTGATTGTTGATATTTTTTAATAGAAATATACTCCTATTAACCACTCCTATTAGGGATAAATCATTTTTTTGCAAGTCTAAGACCCTATACATTTCATTTTTGACTCGAATAAAGTTGATCTTAAAAATTAACCGAGATTGTAACTGGATAAAATATACAGCTAATATTTCGTATAGGAATACAATCGTGAGTTCAAATCCAGTCTTAGAAACATGTATCATCTTTTGTTAAAAGAAGACGACTGTCTCGAAAGTTCGGCAAGAATTTCAATTTCGGCAACGTTTCTTTTAAATAACGTACGTACAGTGAAAAGTGATACGAGGATAAAAAATCACCGAAAGCCGCACGTGCCCGAAACGCATAAAACACGCGTGAAATTTTGATTGCACCCAAGTTTAATACTTCCGCAATAATCTGTACAGACTGCACGACTGTTAGATACAACGCACACACATACATACACACACACACACAGACACACACACATACACATATATACACGCTTAGACATAAACATTTATAAGCTATATACAAAAGATGAAACGACGACGACGCGTCCGTTAAACGGCGGAATAATTTTACAGTCTGACCATTCCGCAATATTGCAGCCACTTTTAGCCACAGTCAAAGTGTTTCAAATGATCTTTACTGAACATTTCAGCTTTTATGTAAGTAACTGCGGCATCGCAGTAGGCTACTAGAACTCCGGCACGGACGACGTCGACGTCGGCCCGCGACCGACAGAAACAGAACGGTCGTCGCGACGCTCGACGTACGTATTTCCATCCTCGTCGTTTCGGTACCGTGACGCTAAATACGTTTGTCGAAATAGCATCGCTTTTTATTGCACAATAACAGACACAAAATTGTCGTATTAAATATTTTATGGTCCTAAAATGAAATGGCCCATAAGGACATCCATAATGGCTGAATAGCTCACGGCAGTGAGGGCTATGAAATGCACCTAAACGTGTTCGACAACTGGGACGGAGAGAGACGGTCGATTTTATAACGAACACGATTCGAGCTCGAATCAATCGAAACGAAACGATTTTCCACCAAACTGTAAGACATTCGATCATCGATCGTTTTGCCTAGAAATATTTCGAAAAATATCCAAAAGATTTCAGAAAAACATTGATAATCATTCGTCCATTTCTCTCTCAACGACGACTTGCCATTCAAAACAATTTAATATGAACTGTGTGTAGATTTAGCAGGCTGTGTACGTCGAACGATATATCTGCTACCATCTACAAACTGTATGATGCACTGTTAGCTTTAGACACGGTTCGTGTACAAGATAACATTTTTATTGATGTTTTCGAGCTTTTTCTTAAATTTCGAATACAGTCACAAGCAAACCTCATATGACGCTGAAATTTCATAAAACAAGCTCTATACAATTTTTTTACAATTTGTGTAAAGCTTAAAATCGATGGGAATATAAGTAGATGGACTCCCTAATTAATAAAGAATCGATTGCATAGTAATAATTGCTGAATTTTTCAATTTTTATGATACATAAATAAAACATTCAACTAAACACCAGAATATTTTATAACAGTATTATTCAATTTTTCACTAATATTTATTTTAATAAGCGTTAGGAACAGCGCTGAATGATTTTGAATCGATTCTATAATTTCACTCTTTAACAAAAATTATTAAACATTTTTATAAAATTTTATAGTGTTTGAGTGAATAAGTTAAGGGGGTATTCTAGTCTAGACACATGAATTTTAAGTATTTTTTCGGGCGCTATAAAAAAAATCAACAAATATTTTTATTATCCATTTTTCTGTCAGTTATTTATTGACATTTTAAGGGTATAAAAAAGTATTATTAAAAACAAAAAATTCAACATTGAAAAAGGTACAGGCTGGCAAATTAGGGACTCGAAAAAAAGGTGTCTCCTGGTTGACGTGGTTCCAACCCTTTCGGTCATCTGAAACAAAATTTTTTTTGAAATTATTGGAAAATTTAAAAAAAAAATGTTTCAAAAAATGGCGGCAGTGTGAATAAATAGTCATTTTTTGCCCTATTTTTTCAACTTCCGGAATTTTTTAAAAATAGTAAAAAACAAAATTTTCAAAAATCGTGGGCAGGAGCAATTACTGTTATATTGAGAAGCTCTGTACCAAATTTCAAGTAAATCGGTCCATTAGAACTTGAGATATCACGTCAACCGTGTCGAAAAAAGTAGTTTCGAGAAAAACGCGTTTAAAGTTGATTCGTTCCGGCCAGACCGGATTGGTTGGCGCGTCACAAAAATAGCTATAACTCTGAAAATAATTCGAATTTCGAAAAATTCTCTTAAGGACATATTCTTAAAGGTCTAAACTTTGAAAATATGCAAAAAATCGATTTTTTAAAAATTCTAGACTAGAATACCCCCTTAAACTCTTATTCCATAACGACTAAATATCAATATTTAACAAAAAAATCATTTGAATGTCTGATATTTTTGGTATCGTTTTTACCAGAATAAAACCACATATAAAAAAATATGAAATAAAAACTGAATTTAATTTAATTATTTATTTCACTACCATACACTTAGCATCTCTCATTTTCTTTTATACGTTCAAAATTCCATTTTATCTTCTATTCATTAAAATTTTCATTTTATCTTACTCTCTTAAATACTTTATTTAACGCAGATGTAAATAATTTTGGTAATATCACATCATCCTCCCTCACTACATTCCTATTTTTTTAATTTCTCTGTTTCTTAGTATACTTGCAAGATAAATATATTATTTTTATAAATATTTTCTAACGTGGAAAAGTATCCGCCATATGGGTAACATAAGAAATTTATGGATATAATTCAATAAAGTCGTTAAATTAAAAAAATATTTTTTTTTGTATTTTTTTGTAATAAATATTATATTTTTTATCAATTAAATATTTTTTTATTTAAATACTTTATTGAATTATATCAATAAATTGCTTATTTTACCCATATGGCGAATACTTTTCACACCAGTTTTATCAATTGCTTAATTTTTCAATCCTAATGTATTGACTGAGTCGAAGGCTTTGTCATAATTTCACATAGTCATTCAACATCCACATAACCGAAACACTGCAGATGGAAAACGTAAAACCGTATCGACGTCCGCATCAAGACCTGAACCACTTCCATCGCATCACCTGAACTCGTTCGTACCTCTTCAATGTACGAAACATGTAAATAATTCGCTATGACCGGCCAACGAAAAATGTTAATTATTTCCTCATTTAAATGAACTGTCACCATTGATAAACGACATAATTATCTCAAAGAAATTATAACATCAGTACAACTATAATTTCTACCAAAACCATAACACAAAACACACGCACACATATTTATTTATATATATATATATATTGACCACATTTACTCTAGACCTATTTTTTCACTTTTATACTCATATATATATATTGTTATACTTGTGTTGGAATCTTTGTGTGTGTGTATGAATAAGCCACAAAACAGTACACTTTTTAAGTAGTTAATTTTTCACGTATGATTTATGTGTTAATAAAACATGTATTAAAATATAAACAGTACGTATGTAGTAAAAATGTTATAAATAGACACAGTAGTAAAACTGTTATGCGCGCCGCAACAAAACATAAATAAGTGCTGGGTGTACAACAACGATCTTGTATACATTTTTCCCATTACACACACACACACACACACACACATATATATATATATATATATATATATATATATATATATATATGCATGTGTGTGTTATAGAATGCAAGTGACAGAAGGAATAATGTAAAAGGTTAAAAAATTAAAATATCGAATATAAATTTATATATATATATATATATATATATATATATATATATATATATATATATATATAGGGTGACCTATCAAAACAAACATCCATTATCGAATTTAATTTCATGTTATTACTACACTCAACCATCACAAATTCGAAATAGCTTAGACCTGTATGATGCCGGATTAGTAAATTTCCCTGATCATCAACTATTAGATTAGCCCATACAGTTTACTTAAGAGTTAACTCAATTTTTTTCAAAAATAAATCGAGTATATTAAATTGAGGTAATGGGTCAATAGCATCGAGTTTGTTTAGCATTTGTCACTTTTAAAAATAATATTTTCAAAAATGCAGCTATGAAATATAATCAAGACATTAGTATATTGTGAAAGGTGGATAAAATGTTATCACTTTAATATATAAATAAGAAACCAAAGATGTAACGAACACAAATATTCAATCCATCTCAAACAGATTTCATAAATTGTTAAAAGTGTAAATATTTTTAATCAAAAAAAATATGCAATATCATTTTTTTTAAAAAAAAGATACTGTTCCAATACATGAACCATGTTATAAAAAACAATAAATAATATCTTATCATTTGAATTTGACAGAAATTTTAGATACACACAAATAAATACACACAGATATACATTTCATAAACGTAATAGAATAGAAAAGAAAGATTTAACAATTAATTGGAGATGCATTGAATAAAAATAAGAAAATCACAAGAAATTACACTTGAGAAAATTATTCTGAATTAGTAATGGAACAGTAAAGTGTAAAGTGTTCAATAATCACTTATTATTAATAATTATATATTCTATAATTATATCGGCTAATGCATTTCGATGGCGACGCTATCATCATCAGAGTATTTCTGTTAAAATCAGAATCAGAAAGGCTCTGATGATGATGGCGTTGCCATCGAAATGCATTAACCGATATAATTATAGAATATGTAATTATGAATAATAAGTGAACAATAAGAGATTATTGAACACTTTAAACTATTGTGGTGTTGGGGTTAAAATTCATTTGTATAAAGTGAATCAACCACATTTCCAAAACAATAAATAAGTAATTTACAATTTATGATTTTTTAAATTACTCATTGAGTATTACACTTCAGTAATTCATATTTAAGCTTAAATATGTTTTTTAATTTTTATAAAGATCTCCCAGAAAAAATTACAAAATCAATATTTAGACCCTTTACCGTTTTTATGAAAATTCAGAGTTCGATACTCGACACTCTCCACTTATTATTATAATTTCTAATCCTCGAACAAAAGTTCTTCCCGTGTGCTCTAATTCCAAGCTTTGTTCTTTAGACTAGGCGTGCACGTGTGCACGCACACCCTGTACACATATATTGTGAATATAAACATGTTACGTTATGTTAACTTGATATTAAACGCGAGTCTATAATGTGACAATAGGCGGTCAATTTTACGGCCCGTCATAAATCAGTCCGGCTATTTTATTTTACAGCTCGACGGATCGGGACTCGGTAGAACACGACAACGGACATAGTGTATTATTTTATTGCCCACTATGTATTTTATTGATGTTTGTTATATTATTTCACTATTTACTTTTATACACACACACAAATATATATATATATATATATATATATTGAAAAAAGTAAACTGTAAAAATTTAATATCTCTCTTAATTAGGTACATGCAGTAAATCTGCTATAAAATATTTATTAATTTGAAAAAAAATATATTGCTCTAAATGAATCCTTATTTCAATCAAACAATTTTGATTTTAATTGATTTATTGGAAATTATTCCTCACTTGCCGTAGAGTAAGGAATGAAATTTTATCACTCCAAGATAATTTACAAATATTCCATAATTATTTATTGTTCAATTTATAAGATGAAACGCATTTCGTTGGCTGTAATTATCAGATTGCTGTATTATAAAATCAAAATACTTTATTATAAACTCTGAATTCGTCACAGATTCGAAATAAATAATAGAGTTTTGTGACATAGGATGAAAAATGGACTCAAAGTGAAAATCGATTTTTAAAAGAAATCAACAATCGTCGATGCTGAAGAATTTTATAAAAACTGAATTTAATTTTTGTGGAAATTATAAAAAAAAAATACAACCGAATATTAATTAGAAGTTGTTTGTATTTAAATGTAGAAAATGTATTCGTTGGTTTTATAAAAAAGATATATGTATTGAATCCGTCCAAAGATAAAAAAAGTTTAAGATGGAATTTTGTTCTTTTATATATATAATGTGCTCAAGAGTCCGCCGAACGCGTCAGGAACACACGGCCAAAGAAAAAATATAATGAGGACTCTTCAGAAACAACAAACATCCACCGTACGTTATCATTGGTGAAGATCTTGAATTCCTCGTCACAGAAACATGGAGAGAGAATCGAACCGAGCACCGTGTACCGAGTGACCGACCGGCAATTATACAAAAAATATACACATACAAACGATCCGTGCAACGATGACGAGAGAACAGAGATCGGTCCAAAGCTTGAAACCCACGAAACGAGGCATCTCGTGTCTTTCTCTACGGATCGTCGGTTCGATTCGTCGTGTCCGCGGAGATAAAAGCGAAGAATCCCCGGATCAAATTCCGTATCGAGAACTATTTGTAAAGCGAGCGGGACGCACGCATGCGTCCGTCCCGTTCTGTCGCACGTACTGTACCGAAATGTAATTCAAAAGTCACACATTGTCAAATATAATGTCCGAAAACTGCCGTGAGATATTTATCAAAAAACTGCGACGTGGATATAGAAAAACGTGTACTTTAATGGTAATGTCTTTGTTCGACGTTCAGAGATCCGTTGGGTGTCTATCAAAGGATAATGGAACCGTGTCGGCGTGTCGTGCGTCCGAGCGGACGGCCGAACGGACGAACGTCGTCGTGTCTCTGTCGTCGGAACGTCACGTTCGATGCCCGGCCGCGGACCACTATCGTCGACATCTGATCGTAAGTTAGACTCAACTATGTTTCTCTCCGCGCAGGAATGTTGGAATTTTGATCCCGGTGTCACATTCCAATCTAGTGACATATCTTTTGTGAACCGTCATTGTCATCGTCATCGACACGACGCAGCCCTTTTGTTCGACAAATTTTTAAGCGAATTCGTCGTCTCACGGTCTCGGCGTTACACGGTGACCAATCAAAAATAAAAAAAAGATTCCATCCATCCATCTATCTAACTAGCTACATACCATTTATTTATATACAAACAATGTACATTCACATAGACACATTTACACACACCTCCATTATAAATATATATATATATAAATGTGTGTGTGTATGTGTAATTATAAAAAGTATATAATTTAAAAATGAAAAATTCACACCATACATTTCAAAGACGAAAATCAATACACTAACTCATTTAAAATTATCAATTACATGAAATAAAATTCTTATAAATATCTTCTTTTTTCACAATAGAATTCCAGCAACCCTGTCTTTTTTCACAATGAATTACTATCTATCTAAGGACTCTTATTGGGTTGTTTGTTCTTCTTATATTTCTGTGTTCCTAATTAATAATTTCTATTGTTCATATTCAGACAGACAGATAAACATATATACAAACAGACAAACTGGTAAATGGATAGACATACAGACAGATAATATACACACATATAATAATACACAAATTCCCAATTATTACATAAATCCATACGTTAATTAATTGATCCGACTCACTCATCCATCGATCATATCTAATCGATTTCTCCCAAATACCCATCCAATATTCAGGAGGCAAAAAAAATCCACAAACTATCGCGTTTCGTCGACGAACGAAAGCACAACCACCATTCGTTAATACGTCTGGCCAATAGGTGGAAAACATGGCATTAAAACATTACTACCTAAGATAATAGCCATGTTTTAAGTGTCCCGAAACACCCCTTTAACTAACCACACTCATACACGTACGAACGTGTCGGAAAGAGATAACGCCATCCGGCAATCCATCGATTATATCTACGAATTACATCCATCTCTTTTGTATACATTTTCATCTTCGTGTGTGTGTGCGGTTAATTATCGAAAAAATGTAAACGAAGAACAACGATCCCAGCTCAAACGATTTCGATATACGTGTATCTTTGTCTCGTAGTTGTGTTCAAAAACTGGACGTTTTTAATATTTAAAAAATCTGTAATTACCCGGAATATGAAGTCATTTGTTGGACAAAATATGTGCGTAAAATTTATTTATTCGTTATTTTAATATACTAATTATACAGTTTTGATTATTAGTTAATTAGTTCTTTTCTGATGGCTTCAAGCGGTGATTTATTTCAATAACGTTTGATGTATATGGACTGAGATCGATTCTTAGAATATCATTCTGAGTTAATTGATAATTACATTTATACACATGTATATAAATATACACACACATACATACATACATATATATATATATATATATATATGTATATATGTATAAAGAGAAAGAAAATAAGAGAGAGAGAGATGTAATATACAGTCGTATCAAAAGTTTTGTCCCTATAAATGAATTTAATTGTTTAAGGAAGCTTTGTTTAAGGAACTCTCAAATTTATATAAAAATCAATCTAATACCGTATATCAAATGATTAACATGGATTGGATTATTGAAGAGATCATATCGCTATGATCTATGATCATATACAATCCCATTATATTAATTAAGGAGGTATTCTAGTCTAGATGCACGAATTTTAAGTGTTTTTTCGAGCGCTATAAAAAAAACCAACAAATATTTTTACTATCCATTTTATCAGTTATCTATTGACATTTTAACAGTATAAAAAAGTATTATTAAAAACAAAAAATTCAAAATTGAAAAAAGTGGGAGCTCGAAAAAAAAGGTGTCTCCTGGTTGACGTGGTTCCAACCCTTCCGATCATTTGAAACAATTTTTTTTTTTGAAATTATTGAAAAAGAAGGTTGTAGTAGTAACCCCGCTTAGAAAAATTAAAAAAACATTTTTTTGCAAAATGGCGGCAGTGTGAAAAAACAGTCATTTTTTGTCCTATTTTTTTCAACTTTCGGAATTTTTTAAAAATAGTAAAAAACAATTTTTTTTAAAAATCCTAGCCAGGGGAAATCATTGTTATATTGAGTAGCTCTGTACCAAATTTCAAGTAAATCGATACATTAGAACTTGAGATATCACGTCAACCGTGTAGAAAAAAGTAGTTTCGAGAAAAACGCGTTTAAAGTTGATTCGTTCCGGCTAGACCGGATTGATTGGCGCGTCACAAAAATAGATATAACTCCAAAAATAATTCGAATTTCGAAAAATCCTCTTAAGAACATATTCTTAAAGGTTTTTGAAAATATGCAAAAAAATTGATTTTTTCGAAATTCTAGACTAGAATACCCCCTTAATTTTGGATTTTTTTGTAATATTTAAATCCCACATTTGCCAGCAGTACACTTGTATGAATTTTATGATAGAAACTACCAATCGACCACATAAAAAACAACGAGACTGATTTCAGAAATTAATTCCAATCTCTTCAAAAATTCGATGTTATTTCACTTTTTTCAAATGAAGTGAGACATATTTTTTCTGGATATTAAAGACGACCCATTTTTCATCGTACAACAAAACTGTACTATATTTGTAATGATTTCGTGTAGGAAAATGTCAAGCGGCGATTGTATTTCCACACCCTTTGAATGGCAACAGATACGATCAAAATCCTGTACGTTTTCATTTTAATTACAATCAGCTCGATGTCGCCGTACACGAACATAACATACGACAAAAAAATACAACAATAGTTGCAAACCTGTGCTCTATTACTACCTTCAATCAGTACAGCGAACGACGATAATAAAAAAATAAACATTTAATAGACATTAAACACGTTATTCGACGAATACAACACCGGAATCGATGTCGCCGATGGACGACGACCCTCAATCATAAACAAATTACTTCCATCCATCGTCGGTCCACAACGGCACCGACCGCCGCGCCATAAACGAAGATTTAATTCAATTTGTTTTTATGTCCGCATTACGCAATAAAATCCAATGGTTTTTAATTACCGACGCGGCGCGGGATATGAACTCGGAACACCTCGCAATAAACAGTATACACGCAATTACCTGATCCAACCTACCCGGCCGCGCCCAGGACCCCGCGCGCGCCCGACGCCCGTGCACAAAACACGGAACGGCACGGAATCCTAATATTTTATTTAGCAGACGTGACGAGGCAATCATCGTTATGAAAGGGAGTTTGCGGAACAGGGGAGGATGAGAACGAACTAGAGAGAGAGGAGATGAAAGAGAGAGAGAGAGAAGTCGAATCGAAAACGAACGGGGAAAAATATAACAATCACATGTGTTGATATATATATATATATATATAAATCACTTTTGAAAATTAATTTTTTACAAAAAAATTGTAAAAAATTCTACATAAAATTCATTTTACCGATCTCTTTCCTTTAGTTTTTAAGTGACAACTAAATGAAGGTCTACAATCAAAAAACATTTTTGGACAAAAATTCAGTTTTCACAAAAAAAAACATAAACGATGATAATAGGAGAAATAGAAGGAATTTTTGACAACTAAATAAAGGTCTACAACCAAAAAGTCTTTTAGATAAAAAATTACTTTTTACAAAAATAATAAACGATGATTATAATAAGAGGAACAGAAGACAATCTTTTGAGAAAATGAATCAGCCATTTAACATCAAAGGATTTCATAAAAATGTTCAACAGTCATTTATATAGGGTGACCGAAATGAGTCTGAATGATAGTAAACAAATAAAAATATGTGAAAATCCTTCAGTTTCACTTGACCTACCATACAGGTCATTTTATTTCTCAATAAAAATTTGTATACACTATTATTTTATAAAATCGCTGCAACATCTAAAATTCTACAATTAATCACTCTGACAATAATAGCATTGTAATCGAAATGTACATCAACTTATGAAGAATAAAAAACTGTTGAATACTCTTTCAATATCTTGTAATATTTGCGTGGTTGTTCACTTGTGTAAAATTTTATATAAAAGTATCCATCTGTCACTTATTGTTCACTTAATTCGCTGATGCACATATCAACAGTCGTGCCATCACCATCAGAGCCAGAACCGGATTGAAATAAAGAGATTTCATAGACTATTCCACTAGCGAGGCCTTTGACACTACATGTATAAGAATAGTTTATGACAGTGTCTAATTGTATTGAAGTACATTCCATTCCGACACTTTTTTTTTTTTTTGTTGTACATGTTGCGTTGTAAATAAGAATAGTTTATGCGGACAGATGTTTGCCAAAAATATTATACACATTAAAATTTGAGGTCCTGGGCTTCAGCCTGCAAAGCTTATTGGTAAACCCGGCACTGATCAGGACTCTATTTTATAAAATATGATATTAGATTTTTAATACCTCATTGTTACCGTAAATCAGATTTTACAATGCAACGCTCTGACGATGATGGCACATCTTTCGAAATACATTCCAACAAATAAAGTAAACAGCAGATAATAATTCAACACTTTTTTACAATTGTAGTGTTGAAGTGAGTGAATAATTTGTGTTAAGATAAAATTTAATATTAAATCCTGCTCTCTGATAATGAGGTCATGATTGTTGAAATGCATATTTATGGATAAAATAGATAATACGAGGGTCTTTTGATAAGTATGGTAAAAAGTAAGAAAAACTAAATTGAAAAATTTAATTAATTAATTAAATTAAACAATAAATTTATCGTACTTATGAATTTCTTGAAATTTTTATTAAGATGAGTGATGATCTGTGTAAAAATGAATCATATATTTGTATTAATAAATCCACAAAACGAAGACATTAAACTTCAATAAAAATCTTCATATTGACCCAAATTCAACGAACCATTGTCACATGTACACAAATCCAGTATCCAAATCTATTTACTTAATTAATACGTTTATCGTAGCGTAATAAAAATTTCTAATCGAACGCGACGATCGTTCGTACATTTTTTTTGGAATAGATATTGTCATTGAAACATGCCTCGAGGGTACGAAATCTCCATCACTTAATCCAATTAAATTCTATTTTACAGCACAACGTTTATATCAAAACATAATAATAACAACTACAAGTCTCGCCCTTGTGCTATTCCTCCCCGTCTGCTGCCATCGTCGTCGTCTTACACACACTGAACCTTTATTGGAATTTTAACAGATATACATAAAAGCAACGTAGCAGATAATTTAGTGATAAAATTTAACGACGATAATTTCCATAGTTATTCGTAAGATCGGCTACTAATTTTTAATTTAGTCGACGTATGTATGTGTGTGTGTGGATGAAGATAAGGTTGTTTGTATGTGTGTGTGTGTGTGTGTATCTTTTACCTCGGAATAATTACGAAACGTCTCCGAGTGAATCGAATAAATACACGCAGACATTTTGTTTACGAGACACGGGTACACGCATATCGTCGTGAAGAGATGATCGAAGTGGATGTACGAGATAAAGAAAAAACCGTACACACACACACATGTGAATCGTCCATTATTATGCATACATTTTGTTCGGATCGAAACGGACGAACGTCGGTGCGCCCGGTCTGTTCGATCCGAGAACTCGTTCCCGGGTTTCGGTACGAGTTCGAAGCACGCCGCGGCGTTTTCTTTTCAGATCGCGGCCGACCGCGGTCCCCCGACCGAAATAAATAAATACACACACACATACACACACACTGAGACGAATATCCCGTGTATATTTTTGTTGTTATATCGTTTCATATGTAAATCGACTCGTCCGGCCTGTATAAGTTTCTGCCGTATTTTGGATACACTTCACATTCTTGTTCTATTATATATATTTTTTTTGCTTCTCGTGCCATCCAGTTTTGATCATATTTTTCAATGTTTTTTTTTTGTATACTCTTCGCTTCTTACTAGAGTCGATTCTGTTTATTGTGCACATGTCTTTTTTCAGATTCTCTATGTTTGAATATTTATAATGCATCTTATATACATAAATGGATATCGTGAGAAGGAGATTTCGTTTCAGGATCTAAGTCGAACATATTGTTTAATTCTATTATATATATGTATATATATATATATATATCCAGGATTTTTCAATAAGTGCTTCAGAATTTTAAATAGAAATAAAACAAAATAAATTCAATTAATTAGTAATTTATTTTTTTATTTTTTAAGTATATTCCATGGCATTAATGATGAAATATAAATTCACTCATATGACGACCACGATTTCTCTTGACATATATATATATATATATATATATATATATATACACCTGGGTCTGTTTTTATGCGGTAGATACGTTCCACAGAAAACCGTATTAAAAAAAATCGCACAAAATAAGATTTAACTTACATTGAAAAATTTGGGATACGTTCCGTAATTTTCGAAAACCGCATAAAACCAAAGCTACAAAGTGAAATTACTCCAAAATTCGTATAAAAAAATCAGGAAATTAAGAATGCTTAAAAAAAGTTCAAATATTTGCAGAAAATTGATACAAAACAAAGCTTTTTTACTTTATTTTTTAATTAACTATTTAATTTTATTCAAAGCAATATGTACATATGTATAATTTATTTTAGAATTTTTCATACATATTTGAATCATCATCGCAATAATAGCTGCACTGTTTAGAATAAAAAAAGAAAAGAAAAAAGAAACTAAATAGCTGTACTGTTTTCAAGACATGTAGGCCAAGCCTTTTTCCAACAGGCATTTAAAGTGTGTGGTTTTATTTGAGTAATAGCAAAAACAACATGATTTATAAAGTCAAAGATAGAATATTTTTTCCAAGCGTCAATTGCTGTTATTAACTCATTTTTTAGTTTATTAAATATAAATTGAAAAGTGCGTTTAACGTAATATTGTTAAAAGTTACAATTATGCCTTGATCTAATAGCTGAATAATGCTTGTTGTATTGGGTGGAAAAAAATCATGTTCACATTTGGATGTTTTAAACATGGATGACCTGGTGCGTTGTCAACAAAAAATTTGGCAACTTCTTCATCTGCCGATGCACTCACGCCCGTAATCTTCACCTTATGCAATGCATTTCTTTTTAAAAACCCGGTTAACTACCCTTTGCTAGCCGAAAATTCCTTATCAGTTTGAGAAGCGGAAGTAAATGGCTCTGATTCCTTCATTTGTTCATAAAACTGAAGAGCTTTTCGTTGAATTAAATAACCGCTTAAAGAAATTCATAAAAAAATCGTATAAAAAATACTAAGAAGAAATATGAATCGTATAACTTCAAAATTGCATTAAAAAAATTCGCATAAAAAGATATTAAGAAAAAGAATGAATCGCATAACTTCAAAATCGCATTAAAATAATCCGTACAAAAACAGACCCAACTGTATATATATATATATATATGTGTGTGTGTGTGTGTGTATGAATTATACAAAAAAGCTATTTTTTAAAAATTTTCTTGCTCTTGTTAACCGTTACCTAAAACATTTCATTACTTTTGGTAACAATTTCGAATATTAAAATGAAATTAATTTCAATTTTCCTGTCAAAAAGTCCATTATATAGAATGACCCATATATTTACTAGCTTAGTATCATTCACTCTTCTTTACTATCCTTCAGTCTCATGAAATCATTAAACCATCTTATAATACCAAACTCAGTACAAAAATGAAATAATTACTGTAAATATGTGACACATGACTTGCTAATATACACAAATATAATTTTTGTACCTAATCTTCTCTTTTAAAAAATATCACACTACTTATATCAAAGTAAAGTTATATAAAACACATACGAATGCTCACCAATCCGATCTAACATTCTTTTCAGTCCGAGAATGTATGTAGAAACGGACAGTTGTTCGTGAAAGGAACATGGTGGAGGAAAAAATCATATGTCCGACGGGTGAACGAACGTACGGGTTGTGTAATATTCCAGTGATGGTTATAAATTGATATCATTTAAACACGTGACCTTTGACACCGGAGTTTCGGAAAAAACATATATGCATATATGTATATACGTACATCCATATATATATATATATATATATATATATATATATATATATATACATTTGGATACATAACTGGTCGTAAGAATTTCTAGAACTACACAGAAAAAATTCCATTCGAATTGTACAGCTAAGATATTAAATCTTTCGTTGCCAAATATTGTTATCAAATATTTTTGTTGTCTTAGAATTTTATTTTAATCAAATATCTTGATATTTAAATATACACACACACACATCTATATATAAAAAAATGTCTTACCAGAAGAGCACAATTTGATTATTAAATAAAACGTATGTTTGTTTGAGTGAGTGATGATGTTTTTTTATTTCATTGTAAAGTTTAAAATGGACAAATAGAACTCCTGATAGAACACCCTATATATATATATATATATATATATATATATATATATATATATATATATACATGTGTGTGTGTGTTTGTATGTATGTATGTACTTTATATATATTTTCAAAAAAAAAAAGTAAAACTAAACACCATTACATCAAATCTACTCTCTGACTATAAAATAATTAAGGATTAAATGACATCTCCGAAAACAGTTACTATTGGCAGGAATGAGTTAAATTTTCTTCTAGACATAAAAGTACTAAGATTTTCTCCGATTGCCAAGAAAAGAACTATCGAAAATGTATATTGTGTTTCGAACCGATCAGATCCGTGAACGATACGAGCGCGAGCGAGATAAATGAACAATAAAACGATAATGGATTGTCTCGAGATTTTCGAAAAGTCTTCCCACGCGCGTTAAATAAACAAGCGCTGGTTGTTTCTCTTATCAGCAACACAGCCAAATACATCTGTTATGCGTCCACGTTACTGCTTCCAGTTTGTAAGAGGACGTCGTTTGAATAAATCAGGAATAAGAAACGAACTCTGAACGTACATACATGTACTCATAGGTATTTACATACACACACACACACACATATATATATATATATATATATATATATATATATGTATGTATGTGTGTTTGTGTAATGCTTTAAACTATTTAAAGGTTATTAAATTTTATTTAATATTAGTGGCATGCAATTAATAATAATAATGTAAATATTTTAAATCTATTACTGATATAAATATGGTGGGAAAGAGGAGAGGTTAAGATAAATATAGAGTAACAAAAAAAAACTGAAGGGTTTAAATATACATTTACTTGCTTATTATCGTTTAAGATTATTTACTATCCTTCAATCTCATTTGGACCAAGCTGTATAAGCTAGGCAAAAATAATATATAATAATTTGCAGATCAAACAAAAAAATTATTACAAAAAATATAAATGATAAAAATAAAAATTAAGGACAGTCTAATGTTGTAGAAGAGAGACATTTATAAAAGAAGTAAACAAGAGAATAAAAATGAGATTGTATCAAATCCAAAAAAATTCATGAATTGTCATATCAACTCTGACGATGATGGCGTAGCCATCGAAATGGATCAGTCGATATAATTATAGATTACATAATTATAAATAATAAGTGATTATTGAACACTTTAAATTATTGTGGTGTTGGGGTTAAAATTCATTTGTGTAAAGTGAATCAGCCACAGTTTTAAAACAACAAATAAAATGTCATATCGAGTATTTTCCTCTATGTCTAAAAAAACTTCTCATTTATAGTAGTAGAAAATGTATTTTAAATGTCAAAATTATTTTCAGTTTCAATTAATTAAAAGAAGAGAAAAAATATGTGAAGCAAGTCGAAAAATATCCTTCATTCTGGTCATGAGTCTCTTCCTGTGTGTATGTGTGTGTTCAATATTTTGAAAAAAAATCTATTCAGTAATGAATTATGAGGATTACACTTAGAAATTGTAAGATGAGACTTCAGAAAATTTTAAAAAAAATGTAACAATCTATATTCATTTATTTGTTGTTTTGGAATTGTGACTGATTCACTTTACACAAATGAATTTTAACTCCAACATCACAATAATTTAAAGTGTTCAATAATCACTTATTATTTATAATTATATAATCTATAATTATATCGGCTGATGCATTTCGATGGCGACGCCATCATCGTCAGAGCCTTTCTTCGCCATCTCTGACGATGATGGCGTCGCCATCGAAATGCATCAACCGATATAATTATAGATTATATAATTATAAATAATAAGTGATTATTGAACACTTTAAATTATTGTGGTGTTGGGGTTAAAATTCATTTCTATATTTATTTATTATTATTTTTTTCAATTATAAAAAAGCCTTTGAAAGAAATTAAAAAAGATATTCGTCATGGATTAAAATCTTATACTTCGTTCAAATATCCACCATCATTTACTTTAATCCATCAAATAATATTCCAATTATGGAACACATACATTACATTATTTAATGGAAGTATTTTTAATAATTACTGAAAATTTAGTCACATATAGAAATATTCATGACTGGAATGTTGGCCATTGTAATATTTTTTTATCGTTGTTTTTCTCAGTAAAAATTATGAAAATTAGATTAAAAAGAAATAATGTTTAATTAAATAAAGATCAGTCCAAAATTGGAACCTCTGTTACCAAATTTGCAACCAAAAGCATTATTGTTATTAAACTTGAAAAACAAATATTTTTTTATATTATATAATCATTTATTTCTATAAAAAAATATTGAAGGAATTAATTTCTGAAATATTTACATACACCCACATACACATATATATAGGGTCGTCCAGATGTAACGCCTAGATTTGTGTTTTATTAAAAAGAAACATGTGTACAGTTTCTTTTTAAGAAAACACAAATCTAAGCATCACATTTGGATAACTCTATATATATTGTGTGTGTGTGTGTCTTTGTATTTACGTTCATCTAGAAGTATTTATGTTTATTGTCTCCGTCGATCAAAGCGTTTTTAATAGCCGATCGATTTCCGTCGATCCTCTCATAAATTCGACCCGTACGCTGTGACAAATCTCCTTATACGACTCATCATCGTGGTTAAAAAAACGTACTCAAAAATAACGACCGAAAGAATGAAACGGTACCCGCTCTTAATTTATTTCGTATCGACGACGTATAACATACATTGTACGCCGTACGGACGACAATAAATTATTCAACGTCCATCATTTGAAACCAGTTTATGTATGTCGACGGTCGTTGTAAATCGACCCGTTCATAATTGTACAATAATTCAGATAAATTTATATGAATTTATTATCAATTAACTGATAGTCCGTCGAACATGTCCGCACGCACGCAGACACACGCACGCACGCACGCACGAGGACGAGCATCCGTCCATACAAACAATTGTATACGGTCCATCTATCCGGCCATCCATCTATACGTACATATGTATAAATTTGTAGCTATAGATACATGGTTTTCTAGTCAGCACACACACACGCACGCACACGTTTAAAAACAATCGTTTATCTGAGTGGAAAATCAGAACGGTGCAGACAGCAGGTAGGCACGAGTCGTTTAATTACAGAAATATTAAAATGCAGACGAGATTTTTTTAAATATGTTATTATACGTTTCTAATTACCGAGAGAAAATAATTAAATGGAACCCGTTTAGGTGAACAGAACACGGATCATAATCATAATGTTACAGATTTTATGGATACACACACACACACAAATGTACATGTTATTTTATATTACATATACTTGTACAGGTATGTTGAACATATTTAATTTCGAAAAAAATCATTTTCGAACGCATGTTAGAAGTAAACGAACCAGAAATATATTCACAGAACATTGTTTCGTCGAAAAGGAAAATGATTGCATGAGGAAATACAATAGTTTATATTTAGTTCGGATTTTTTTTAATCTTTAGAGAAAAATGTATCGTTGAGATATTTTTATCTGATTAAAGAACATAACTCACGATTTTTTATATTATTATATATATATATATATATATAAGGTTTTCAATAAGAATGTCAGAACTTTGATAGCTGGTGACAGCCATGTTTGAATTTTTTTAAGCTCATTTTGATATTTCAACTCAGTATAGTTTGGAAAATTATCATGAAACGTTTAACATTTCAACAACGTTTATAAATTGTAAATAATTTAATAGATTTATTGAAACAAAAAATTAATGAGTCGAAATGGATACATCAATTGTCCACAAGACATAACAAAAATTATCAAAATATATAGAAAAAAAGGCATGAAATCACTGGAAATGAAAAATTTGAGAAAATATGGAGTCATCCAAATGTGACGCCTAGATTTGTGTTTTATTGAAAAAAAACATGTGTATAGTTTTTTTTAATAAAACACAAATCTAGGTGTCACATTTTGATGACTCTATACCTCCATCTTTCAGTAAATAGAGAGAGAATGATTATATATGATGTGCCATAGCAAGATACCAGAAATATTCAATAAATTTAGGCTCGAAATAAATCCATATAGATTGAATAAAAATAAAAAAAACCTGCATATATTTATAACAACTCGTTAACACAAATGATCATATGGATGAAATAAACAGGAAAATAAAAATGGGATAGTGGCAATTAGGAAGAAATATTTATATAATGAAGTCGAATAATTCTTGTTTATGTTTGACAAGAAAAATCTGATAAATCCATCCATCTTGGTCTCACTTATTAAAACATTGAAAGATGAATATAAAGAATAATATGTGGAACAAGAAGATAAACGAGTTTAAAATTACAAACATTTTAGAAAAAATGAAAATTATTATTTTCTATCTGTTGTTAATCCCATTCAACCCTTACCTCCACCATATTTAACAATTTCATCCCTCCATCTTTAATAAGGCCTTTTCCTTGTTTTTCTATCTCTTGGTCGTCATTTCATAATTATTCCTATCGATCTATTGTCTTCTTTTCGTTCAATGTGTCCTGGTCTTGTCCATATTTCATCGATTTTATTTTTATTTTATATATATATATATATATATATATATATATATATATATATAATTGAGTAAATAAACATGTTTATGAAATCTACATAACTTATTACGATCTGAAAATACCTTTTAAAGAAATCAAAAGCTATACAACTCAATTTTTAATCATCTGATTCGAATCAACGATAAACGCGCGACCTTTGATATATTTTTTTGATCTAATCCCCGCTTTTTACATATTTATTTTCGTACACAAAATAAATTTACATAAAATAAAACCCTATATATATTCAAATTCGAATCTAAGAACTTTATTTATCCTCTACGAAACATAAATTCGAAAATTAACTCTAAAATTATATATATATATATATATATATATATATATATATATATGCATGTATGTATGAATTTTAAGGACAAAGACAACACTATTCGATTTTCTACGACGAAAAAAACCAAACGACCACGTCGGTCGTTTTCTATTCAAGAACGAAATTCACACAGTGAACAAACTTCGACAAAACGAAAGAAGTGGAGTAAAAAAAGGCCCGGGTTATTTAAAAAGAGAGCGAACGTACGTACCGCGAACATCGCGTCCTTGTCTCGTCGTGTACGTTCATTCGTTCGTTCGTATTGTTCCATTCTTCAGTTAGATTACTTTGGAAAGATACGAAATTACATTATTAAGGTACAAAAAGTCATTAACGAAAGTAAAAGTAATTAGTTCTTAAGGTAGCATGCTTCCTCTTATACACTACTAGACGTTAAATCGTCGTAGGGAGATTGATGTACAGGGTGTGACATCGAATCGACTTGACGGGAAACGATATTGGATTTCGAACGAATGTGGTGTACGTTTGTATTTTTTACAAGTGGCATGGAATAGGAGATGAAATATTTAAATATTTTAACTGATCAATCACTCTTCATCATCACGACATTTTTTACAAGAGAATTCAACATTCAATTACGATATTATAAAATCTCTAATTTTATAACTTCATGACGAATGGCATTGAAAATATACATCGAGTTAAAGAAAAAGAACAAAAAAGGACTATGAAACATTTTTATAAAACAGTCTTATAATATGGAATAAAAAAAAACTCCACCATTACAGCCCATGTAGGATCCATATGTTCTACGAAATCAGAGTCATGAGAAATATGTGTTTTTTACAAGATAGAGTTGTCAACCCCATCTCCAATTCCCAAGTTTAAAACTCGAGAGAATTTTTAAATTGGGGTTGAACACAATCTACCTCATGATAGGTGAAAGTGCAAGACACTTTTTATTAGTAATAATTCCTGAATTAAAAAATAAATCTACCCTATTACAAAACCATTCATAAAATATTTTATATTTTGCATATTTTTCCATTTAATGTTAAGGAAATAGAAATAATATAATATTTTTATATAAATTATCAATTAATTGATTGATTGTGTTTGATCCCTTGTTGAAAAATCTTCCAAATTATGAGTTAGGTATGGAACTGATAAACTCAACACCACAAAATATTATTGGATAATCTTAAAACATCTTACAGAGTTAAGAATGTATGATTCATTCATTTAAAATAATTTTTTCATCTAATACCATTAGATTTCATAAAACTATTCAATAAAATTTTATGTTGTCGAGAAGAATAACCCATTTGTATAAAATGAATTTTTAGACCCAACGTTACAAGATTTTATAAAAGTATGAAAAATATCTAATCGTCCACTATATTATTTGTTTTGAAACTGTAGAAAATTCACTACCATACAAATAAATTTCCATCCCCAATATCTCAAGATTTCATAAAGTGTTCAATAATCATTTATTGATCATTTTGTTGTTTATAACAATAATGGAGTAATACGCATTTTGATAGCAATGCCATCATCGTCAGAGTATTATAAAATCTGTCATAAAACTTTATTCCTTGATATACATTTCAAAGAATATATCAATCAATATTCATAGAGCACTACATTCTAATAATTACTTTTGAACACTTATTGAATTTTGCAGTTGTTAAGTGAATGATTAATTCATGTTTAATCAAAAAATCAAATCAAATATACATTTATTATAGGAGTTGATATACATGTAGAGGTACATATTTTATGTGTAACACAAAACTTAGCTTTCTAGTTTATACTAATATACTAATATATGATGTGGGTGATTATAATGGTAGGAGTTTGTTTTTAATGTTAATGTGGGTGGACCAGGAAAAGTTTAAAAAAAACTGGTGAACATGAGTTTTTTTATGTTTAATTATAGGAAGATAATTTATGTTAAATTCCTCTCTTTTGATCTAAGACTAGTTTTGATTAGGATATCAACATTAATTAGAGGATATGCAAGTCAAGTGATTATTCTCAAATCTAATAGATGAAGAGATCTTTATTAAAACCTAATCAAAAAAGTCAATGAATAAAAATGATTGTATGGAATTAAGCATAAAAGGATTACGTAAAAAAATGATCTACATATGAATAGATTCATATTGAAACTAATTGTATCAAGATGTAGTATCATCCAAATATGACGCCTAGATTTGTGTTTTGTTAAAAAGAAACATGTATAAAGTTTCTTTTTAATAAAGTACACATCTAGGCGTCACATTTGGATAACTATATACTAACAGAAATAATCGTAAAGAAAATTAACATAGATAGGTTATATACAAGAGAAGAATTTATATCTCACACAAACGCACCATCACCCCAAGATATCAAACAAGTGTTCAATAATTATTGATTGATCACTTTGTTGAGCATTTCGATAGCAATGTCATCATCGACAGAGCGTTAGTTCATTTATGTGAAAATGGATTCGTCACAATTCCAAAACAAACAGTAGACATAAACAGTTTAATTTTTTTTAAAAAAAATGTTCAATATGTTTTTTTGATTAAAATTTGATTTGGGTTGTATCAAATTCAATGATTATATTATCATCATTAAGGCAGATATACAAAATCAGACTTTATGCTTCCATAACCGTACAAGAACATTCAAATTAGATTAAATTAAGCTGCACAACGCTGGATTAATAAACAAGTGGAATTAGTAAATTTCATACCTATGGAATAGTAGTACCACCCTGTATATATATATATATATATATATATATATATATATATATATATATATATATATATACGTGGCATACACGTACATATATATTATAAACTTGCAAAGATTTTATATATAAATGAAACTACATATTCTAGATGATGTTTTGTTAGCTTATCGCGTGTATTCGTAATTTTCATACTAATTTCCACTGCAATTAGTCTTCCTCGCTTATATATAAATACATATACATACATATATATATATATATATATATATATATATATATATAAATATATTTAGCTGCAGGATATAAGGTCGCATTAGCGAAATATTCCGCCCCGTATCATTAAATATATATATATATATATATATATATATATATATATATATATATATATATATATATTATAATTCTAAATATTAATTATTATTTTTATATAGTAATATGGAGTTGACACATAACGAAATGTGATTATTATACGTATACATACATACATACACACACACACATATATATATATATATATATATATATATATATATATATGGATGTATGTATGTATGTATATATAGACGGTCTTTTATGTGTGTATAATAAATGCTCGATGTTTCAGAATGTGAGAACTGGTACGCAAATTAATGATAATTATTAAAAAAAAGTATCAACAAAAAAAATTAAAGATAGTCGTTTTTACAATAATTAAAATATTTTAAAAAAATCAATACTAACAATTAATTTGTATTGAAATAATAAAATGGTTTAAAAAATATGAATTTGTTAACACTTGGTTTACGGAGGGAGTCAATTTGATTCATTTCAGTCGAGTCAATTTGACTTATTTTTTAAAACATATGATTGTTTTTAATTACATAATGTCATATATACAAATATTAATTCATTTCTCCGCCCATTCCTTAATTTTGTATTTTCGAATGTGGTATACCTATTTTTACTGTTATGAGTCAAATTGACTCATTAAACGATTTTATAATTACACATGAAATTTATGTCTTGTATGAAGAAATTTCGTATAACAATCCTAAAAACAACTGATAAGTAAGGTTTCGTGTTCAATCTTGCCAAATTATTTAGTTGCATACAAAATTTATCATTTTGATTTGTACATCGTGTGTGAACAGTGCATTTCAGTGAAATAATATTGTTGGAGTTTGATTATTTTGATATTGTTGGAGTAATATTGTTGGTATTTCAATAGATATTTATTTCATCATGCTTGCAGAGCCATATTTAGATTGTGGACGAAGTATCACCATAGACATTTTTTTACAAGCCTTTCACTTGCAAAAAACTTGCAAAAAAACTACCTTGATTGGGACTATACGTGCAAACCGAAAAGAATTATCTAAAATTGCGAAAGCTAAGAAAGATAAAATGACATGGTATTCTACAAAATTTTATAAATAGGAGAATTATTCTCTGACTATTTATAAAAGCAAGCCCAATAAAAAAGTTCTACTACTAAACTTAAACCATAAAAATGTAAGAATTGAAAAAAATAAATACGTGTATCGGAAAAAATAACATTTTATAATAATACCAAGCATAGTGTGGATGTATTTGACCAAATAGCCCGAAAATATAGTGTTAAAGCAGATTTTCGCAGATGGCCTCTTCAGTTTTTCTACAATATCTTAGATTTAGCAGCTATCAATGCTTGGATCTTATATAAAGAAAACCACTCAAGTAAATATTTCAAGAAAGGACTTTATTTTTCAATTGGTTGAAGAACTAATAGGTGACTATAGAAATGAAATAAATAACACTTCCATTCCATTGTCGAAAATGCAAAATATTGAAGTATGGAAGAATTGTCAAGTTCAAGCATTATACAATAGAATGCTAAATGTAATAAAAATGTCTGCGGAAAATGTATTTCAAAAACAGTGTTTATATGTAAAAAATATTTTCAATAAAGTTTTTCCATAATAAATGAATCATTTAAATTAAATTAAAATTGTTTTTTTTTTCAAAAAACTTCAATTTTGATGTATGAGTCAAATTGACTCATTTTAATAAAAATAGGTATATAATCAATAGAATGTTAAGTACTCGAGTTAAGTCCTTTCTAGACAAATAAATCAATCAACCCAACACCAAAAGATTTTATAAAAATGTCCAATAATCATTATTGATTTTTTTCGTTGATAGGAATTTCGATTACCATGTTATTATTATCGATGAACTGTTTTATAAAATCTAGTTAGAATGAATTTAAATTTTTTATCTTGTAATATTACTCTGACTAGTTCATTGGTGTAAAAATAAATAAACCGATAACCTAAATTTATACACAACAGTTCTATTTTTATTTCTATTTTTTAGTCGTACAGTTCTATTATAATACAGTGTATAATATATCGTACGCCCATTGTACATCATCTCGTATTGCAGAATCGATTGTCTCGACCGTTAAACGCGATTACATTTCGTCGATGTTCCAAACAAAATAAATAAAGTCCGACATGTATGCGTATCTCAGAAACAAGTATCATTTAAAATTGATACAGAACCGTACGTGAACGGATATAGATATCGGCTCGAGCATATTCTCGGGCGAACATAATTTTCGCGATACGGCATCATCGTCAGTGGGCAGATGATGATCAATTACATCTACCTGTAAGAACAACGACAGCAACAACAACAACAGTAGCTCGCAGCGGCGCGCCACGGACCCGGACCGCCGTGACTCGTCGACATCGGCCCGTTTCGTAATTGAACAACGTCGGTGTCTGGCGAGGAGAGAGTCAGCAAGGGCCGGCCCGCCGATCAGTTCTTGTGGGTGATCGGCGCCGCCTCTGACGATATATTTATGAGCAGTTTTTTTTAAAAAAAATATATGTTCTCTCGCTCGCACACACGATTTCGTGTCCTAGTCGATGGACAGAGAAACGAGGATTGAAAAAAAAAACATGTATCTGGTACATACATTCGTACACGCATTCATATGTAGTCGAAGAGATAATGAACATCGGATGTATTGCAAGGCCGTATCTTCGAGATCGACCGTTTTATCATACATTCATATATTAATAAATGCATATACATACATATATGTGTATATGCCATTGTCATTAACATTTATATATATACAGGGTGGCCTAAATGAGACCAAAGGGTATAACCTTCAGTTCTGGTTTACATTCTTCAATCTCATTTTAGTCACCTTGTATCATTATCATCGTAAATACCTTTTAATCCACTGTTGGATGAAGACTTTTCCTCAAATCTTCCACTACGATCGATCTAATACCTTTCTCTTCCAGACCTTGTATATATGTATGTATAATTTAAAGTGTCGTATGATGACATCATTCAATTATATTATATTATTTATAATGTAGAACGTCGTTTAAATACTAAAGTGACATTTTAGACAAAAATACTGGATCATTCAGCAAAATTCTTTCAGCACACAAGAAAAAAAATACACTGCGTTGTTCAGAGACCAGTTTAGCAAAGTCGATCGTTTCTGAAAAAAACAACAGTTTATAGTATCGTTTGTAAAATATTTTATAAAAGAAGATATGTTTTAATTCATGCAAAATCTCTGAGAGTTTAAAAAAAATATTTAGTGAAATCAGCAGTACTGACATCCTCAAAAATTCTGCGAGTGACAATAGATAAGTAATCGAAATGTGAAAACAAAGACAATTTTAAAGTTATTCTTTATTTTAGAATTGTGACAAATTCACAAATTAATTATCACCCCCAACTCCACAAGATATAAGAAAATGTTCAATAATTACTTATTTTTTACTTTTTTGTTTATAACAACAATAAGTTAATGCACATTTCGATGACGATGTCATCATCGTCAGAGCCATTTGTTATAAAATCTAAATTAATGATTGTTTAAAGCTACTTACAATTTTGTGTAATGAATAGCAGTATGTTTTTTTAAAAAAAAATGGTACAAAAATTATACTTTTTGATTCTAAATAATACACTTTATATATCAAAAATACACATATTTGCAAAATCGTTTTAAAATTCAATAGACAAATTTATTGTTTATATATTTTCTTTCTTTTCAAATAAATAAATAATTAAAAACAAATCGAATATCTTTCATATAAGTATAAACAGAACTCAAAACATTTTCTAAATTCATTTCGAATATTTTTCAAAACATTTAATTATATAAACCTTGCTTGGTACATTATAAATATTTAACCTATAACATTTCCAAATCGACCATCTTTTATATAAATAGTAACAGAACTCAGAACATTAAATTCATTTCGAATATTTTTCAAGATATTTGATTATATAAACCTTTCTTGATACATTATAAATATTTAACCTATAACATTTCCAAATCGACCAGGAAATATAAAAAAAGCAGTCGTCTAATATTTCAAGAAATATATATTAAAAACAACAATAACAATAATAAAATGTTTAATTTTTACGACCGTACTTGAAACCAGAATGAGAAAAAAATACGTAATAAAAACGAAATCTCATTTTCAGACAGGAAAAATTCTTTTCCAGCAATAACAATATATTCGTCGGACCAATAAACTGTTACCAAACAAAAATATATACAAATAATTCTCGGTACGTACGCGCACGTCATACACACACACATTTATATATATTATATATATATATATATATATATATATATATAATATTATAATGTGATTTGAAACTAAATTAAATTTACTACAACGTATGGAGATTTTATCGGATAAGGACGCATATACGATCTGGAAATGGCGCTCGACGCATTCATCTTACTTGTAAATCCACCAGATTAAAAATTCTAATCATAAAAATTAATTCTGTTCTTCTAATTGGCTTTTAACGTGACTACGTTTCCAAATTTACACACACACGCATGCACATAAATATATACTTGTACTTATATATATATATATATATATATATATATATATATATATTTGTGTGTGTGTACAATTAAAATTCACATAGAAATAAATAAACATGCATAAACATATGTATTTACTTCTATAAGCTATTGTAACATTGCCTATTTGCATTTTTAACGACACGACTATATTATAGGGTTGAAAATAGTGAAGACTTGATATAAACGTACACATTTACATATATATATATATATATATATATATATATATATATATATATATATATATAACAGAAATGGACGAACGGATGTATGTATGTATGTGTTGGAAAAAAGCGTTTAATATTTATTTCGTAAGCGGTTCATGATGAAACTAATTAAACTGGTTTTATTAAAATTTGTTCGCCGGATTGTATATTAGGTAAAAATGAATAATTAAGTCGACAAAATATGATATTTGTATGTGTATGTGTGTGTGTGTATTCACGTGCTGGTCGTTCACTAGACGGGTCGGATTTTTTCCATTACGATCTCGTATTATTATTATTATAAATATTCATAGTTTTATGTAGTTTTTTTTTGTCCCGATTCGTATTAACTTTTTTATTTTTAAATTATTCGAAATATTTTGCACGATATCGTGTGATCGTTTATATATATATATATATATATATATATATATATATATATATATATATATATATATATAACTCTTTCAGAAAAAAAATAGAAAAGTTAAATTAAAAATATAAGAAAAACTAAAGTTATGTTAAAGAAGTTCGTAAGATGGTCATTGCTTGGAATAAATGGATGAAAAAAATACTTAGGATAAATTATATAGAGGTTTTCAATAAAAATGACAAAACTTTGACAGCTTTGGTAGCCATGTTAGATTTTGTTAAGCTCATTTTGATATTTCAACTCAGTTTGGCAAATTATCTTAAAAATTGTAAACACTTTAATATAGGCTTATTGAAACAAATGTTTAATGAGTTCACTATTTCACGAAATGGGCCCATCAATTGGCCATCAAGATCATGTGATTTAACTCCATTGGATTATTTTCTATAGGGTTATGTGAAATCATTGGTTTTTGCTGATAAACCACAAACAATAGAAGTATTGAAAATAAACACTAAACGTGTAATTCATGAAATTGGACCACAATTATGTGAAACAGTGACAAAAAATTGGATTAAACAAATGCACTAAGTCAAGCGAAGTCATGATGGTGACAGTATATAATATATTACTTGTTTGTATTTATGGATCAGAAACTTGGATACTGAGTGAAAAAATGTAACAAAACGTTTGACAACCCAACGAAGCATGACAAGAATAATATTAGGAATTTCTAAACATGATTGGAAAATCTGTAAATGAATAAGAGAATAGATAAGGGTAACTGATATAATAGAACATATAAAATTGATGAAATGAATAGAAATAGGTGATATAGCAACATGAAACGATAACAGATGATTAGAAATCATTATGAAATGGAAATTAAGAGACAAAAAGAGAATCATGAAAAAATCTTATCAAAAATGGAAAGATGAAATTTGGAAATGTAATGAAGGTGAGGATTATATGAGATTAGCTGTAGATAAGAAATAATAAAAGAACCTTAAAAAAAATTAAAAAGCCAATAATATTTGATGAAGCTTTTGCAAACAGTGAATTGATGATTATGTATCTTGATGAGGCTTTTATGAAATTATATATACGAGTATATGTTGAATTATTAAAAAAATCCACACCGATATCTCGAATTCATTTTGCCCATAGTTCGGATGAATCATATGACGAAACAAAGGAGATCATCTGTACCGAAGAGGAGGAGACCATTCTTTACGAAGAATTATATTTTCAATTTCGGCCATGTGCATGTGTTCGACCATGTGTGTGTGTGTGTGTGTGTGTTTGTACGCGTTTCTTCTTCTTCTCGTACGTACATGTGCACGTGTATTTTTTTTGTACGATTTTTCCATCCGCCGCACAGAGTCAGTCTATATGCAATATTTTATGTAGATATGCGCAGATGGACGTCGGAGTTTATTCTTTCGATTTTTTTGGACAAGGCGTGCGCTCACTATACAACAACAAGATATTACGATGGCGGTACGCGAACCAGCGACGTTCAATAAACATCTCACACAGAAAATACACACACACACACAAATGCATATATATTTGTATGCACATACAACTACACTACATTTTTACTGGTATTCAAGAGAGACCACCATAGGGATATTTTATATATATATATATATATATATATATATATATATATATATATATATATATATACATGTTTGTATGTAATATGCATGTACTGTAGTTGCGTTCAAATAAAATGACAGCGTTTTTTTCAGTACGAAAAAGAATTTAGTTTATGATCCCGTGGGATCGATCCCGACGAATGTTCAAAACGGTCGAATGTCGCGTGTAACCATTTCTGTACGACCGGTCGATGAAAAATATTGTTAGAGGAATTCTCGGTCGAAGTTTTTCATTTAACCGCATCTGCTTTTAAAAATTGTAAATTCGAATCTCTCAATTTACATTCTTTCATAAAGTATTTCATATAAAGTTTGTACCAAATTGGCCAGTCTGGTTTAAAAATCTATGAAAATTGAAATACAGATCAATGAATAAAATGATTTTTTATTAAACAAAAAAACTTTGACGGTGATGACATCATCATCGAAATGCATATTAGACCATGTGAAGAATAAGTGATTATTGAACATTTTATTGCATATTTTGGTGTTGGGGGTGATAATTCATATGTGTCAAAATGGATAAAATAAATCAATAATAATTATTAAATATAGTTATGAAAAAAGATTTATGTTAAAATGAATGATTAATCTATACACAAATCTAAATATTAAACGTTCTAAATGAACATTGAAACGACCTCACAACTTTTTTTCTTGTATCTGTGACAGTAACATTTTCCATTCAAACGACGACTATCCGAACGGAAAACGAAATACCCGCGGATTTGATTTCGAAGTTAGCACATATTAAAATCATGTAACCAACTTGGAATGTTGCTTCGACTCGGTGTCTGTCTGCTATACAAAACGTTTTTTTCTTCGTACAATCACAACAACAACAAGATGTGAAACCGTCACAATATCTTTTTGCAATTGTCTTCGACAACACATTAGACATATTGCTGAAGCGATGTATTATCGTTCAGTATCGACAGGCACTTGTATTGTTGCTCCAATTATCATATTATATCTTATTTATTCATACAAAAAACATTCATATAATTATACATATGTAATATATAGACAGGTATTATTTAGAATAATAATATACTCATTAAATATCAGACAATAAAATAAACAAATTAGAAAATAAATATGCATACCGTTTCGTCACATACAAGTTCATTAATTGTAAACATAATAAACGATTATTTAAAACGTATTGACTACATAAATACTAAATTATATTTATGAATAATTTGGTCATTAAATTTATCTAATGAATTCCTATTGGAAATGTTATAAACTGTTTGAGAAACATTTATTAAAAAATCAAGTTTGAAATCAATGCTGTTAAAATTGTATCAGTCTGTCTATTTAAATTAATTAATAAATATAATAATTTATGAGAAATAAAATTCATTTACTGGATTAATTTTAATTTATGTTATCAGAAAAAACGATCACAATTGACAATTGATACAAAGAATGATATAAATAGATGAGTAAGTAAATTTTATTTTCAATAGAGATCTTGAAATAAATTTCAGTTTTAGAATTTTATATTACTGTTTTTGTTTTGTATTTCGATTCGATTAATTCGTGAAAAAATTGTACAACTCTGGCCATATATCATCGTAAAAAACTACAACAGAACCAGATGTTTAAGTAAACGTATATTTAAGAAAGAGCAAACCAGTGCTAACCGATAATTTAGAAATTATTTTATCATCAATTTTTTCTAATATATAAATGTGTATGTAACGAAATATGTGCACTTCTTTTTGACATTTCTCGAAAACGATCGTTTAAAGTAGTTGTTAATCATAGTGATCGGAAGATGAATAGACGGTCAGGTAGATAGATAGATAGATAGGTCCTATAGGTAAGCAAGTAGTGGATCACCTCGAGCCACACATATCACACGGGGTGTCATTACTGCATTTGATGCGTGAGGTTCGAAATAAGTACCACTTATATAGGAGCATGTGCTGCAATTACTGTTGACTGATAGCTCAATGGGTTTCGATGCCTCGAGCGTGGGAACCAGATGAGTGATGTTTAATGATTATATTTGACCGTAATTATTATTAATCAAAGATTTTTTCTTATTCGACCAGAAATATTTGTTTGAAATACAATGAATCAGCATCATTGGTTCGACAGCACTGTATAGACTTTAGCTTTCCTTAAAAGTTTTTATCATTCTTCCATATTCATAGCCACGTTCTCTGGTTATTTATTCTAATTTTTATTTTTTAACTCTTTTAATTCCTACAGACTTGGCATTAAAAATTGTCTTAGCTATTTTATTGTCATTTTTATTTCTAAGTCATATATTTTTCTCTATGTTTTGTTTTCTTCTACTAGTTTTAAAATATGTCTCAAAATCCTTTTTTCAAAAATCTTGAAAAAATATTTTGGGAGGATATGTTACAAATGGTCAGTCTAGCAGTCAATTTGTTAACAACTACCAAATTTCTAATGCCTACAAACACAATTGTCTCATAAGAACTTTATACATCAAAATTTTAGTTTTTCTGGGTACTAAATGAGATTTAAAATATTTTATGAAGCATCTATAGTACACAATTTACGTTTTTGAATTTCAGAATCGGCATTCTTTTTCAATTCACTTCTGATCCAAAATAAGTGAAAGTTGAAGTTATGTACAACTTCAAACTTATATGAACCAATGTCAATATGTGTTCATTGTTCCAATTCACTAAGACCTTTTGTGCAATCTCTCCGAATCACCAAAATACATTTTTTTTAAATACAATGAATGATACTGGTAAATAATCTTAAATTAATATCTAGAATTTTTTCTAACTTTAAATCGTTGTAACCTTTTTATTAACTATTATAAAAATAGATATAAGAAACATACGAATATTCAAAAGGAAACAATCCCCCTCGAACCGACCTCGTTATTAAATCATTACTATTATTACATACGTATTTTTTATTCTGGAAAAAATCGTACTCGTCAGTAATTAATACGTAGACTATTCGAAAAGTTTCGTCTGTCCTTCTGTCTTTCCATTACATTTATCGTTCGTCTCTTTCTCTCGATACTTGAACGTCACGTGTAATTACGAAATGAAGTACTCACTGGAAAGGATATCATATCGCGGAACACTGTTCCATAATAGGTGTAACTGAACGAACCTACAATTAAAATCGAATTAATTACCGATTTTTTCCCTCCTCGCCAAGACGTTAAAGTCGTTTGTTTACGCGACCTGATTGTTACTCGAAGAACAGAACGGAGATTCGATCGAACGGACGGACGGAGGACTGAGAAGAAAATACATTTACGTACACATTCACTTATATATATATATATATATATATATATATATATATATATATATACAGGTGCACCACAAGTCAGAGTTTAAATAAATCATCCAAATTTTTTATAAGAAACATTTCCAGATAGACAAATTGATTGAGATGAGATCATTGAATGACCACCTAGGTTTTTGTGCTTAACTCCTATTGACAACTAGCAGTAGAGAAATTGTATTTGAGACAATCAAATATTATTTTTTTTGGTGATAATAAATATAGATAATCCACTGATTTATATTTATTATCACCATTATCATATCAGCTCATATCAGGCATCTTCTAGGCAAAAACCTCAATGAATTTTATTTACTCAGTATTCAAAAAGCATGTAGAGACATCCAAGAAAATCTTTAGGAAAAAATACCAACCAATTCAAATATTTAATTAAATTTATGTAATAAAGCACTATTAGGACCTACACTATCATTAGCTTCTCCTCATCCAATGCAGGATAAAGACTTTTTCTAAAACATTCCAATTCCATTACTTCTTTCTCATTCATTCCATATCAAAAAATTTCTCAAGTCTCTTTTCTATCCATCTATAAGTTACTTCCTAATTTTTTTTATATTTCTCAATTCCTAATTAATTTTTTTTTTGAGCAAAATGCATTCGTTTAGTCCAATTTTTAGTCATTCTTTCACATAATTATGGTCCAATTTCATTTCAATGTTGATTTTTAATGCTTCTGTTGTTTGTGGTTTACCAGCATAAACCAATGATTTTACATAACCCCACAGAAAATAATTCAATGGAGTTAGATTACATGATCTTGGTAGCCAATTAATGGGTCCATTTCGTGAAATATTGGAGTCATTAAACTTTTATTTCAATAAATCTATTGAAGTGTTTACATTTTCTAACCGTTGTTAAAATATTAAACGTTCTATGATAATTTGCCAAAATAAACCCAGTTGAAATGTCAAAATGAGCTTAAAAAAAAGATGGCTGCCACCAGCTGCCAATGTTTTAACATTCTTATTGGAAAACCCTATATGTATATTAAGGAAAGTAACTCAGTAGAAAACCATAACGAACTTTTCGATCAGTCTTAAAATAAAATACACACACACACACACAAGTCTTTCATAAATATCGTGCGCTCGGCGCTCCGATCACAACGAGGCTTGAACGGAAGTGACTACCGCGTGATACGCTCAAGGAAGTCGCTTAATGATTCAAAATGTACGCCCGGGAAAATGTGAGAAGTCGGATCTGTTACATATGTAATAGAAACGTTGTTCCAATTTGTATATTTAAATTCGTACAAACACTCAGACATCGCTCTGTGTATATTCATTCGCATGTGTGTGTGTGTGTGCGTATTCGTACATGATGTAAACCATTATTCAAATGAACTTAAGGTTTAATTAATAACAGGTCAGGTGTAAAGAAGAAAACGAAAGTCTACGTCAAGCTAACACACGTAGGTCAGTATTCGTTATGACTGTACAGTTATATACATACATACATATATATATATATATATATATATATATATATATATATATGTGTGTGTGTGTGTGTGTGTGTGTAAATATGTATACAAATGTATGTATGTAGGTATATAAGTATAAATGGAGTTCATTAATCATGTATGTAGCTAATTATATCAAGTTGAATTCGTATCAGATGATCGTGTCTTGATGTGTGAAATAAAATTAAAGAAGAAAGTTGCACGGTCGATGTATCACCGGTTCGTTTTTCAAACGTGTTGCAAATTATGAGAGAACAGTCTGACAAAATAATTTCTCATTGTTTTTATATCAGAGGAAAAAAATAAAACCGATGCAGATTTTCTTCTGTGGCTTGTGAAGGCATTGTCCGTGAATTTATAAAAAGGGGAAAAATATACAGTAGATATTCAATATATTGATTTGATAGAAAATGATTAAATATAAGATTTTATAGATTTTTTTAGGCAAATACTGAGATTGAAGAATGTAATCATTAATTTCGGTTTACATCCTTCAATCTCATTTGAACCACCTTGCAGTACAAGAGTTTAAATAAATATAAATGGTATGGATATTTAATAAATATATATAAGGATGCTCGAATTAATTTTTAATAATCCCATCATCAACACTGATCTGATGTTACAAACAAGAATGTACGATTAGATCAAATAATTTCCAGAAGGTAAACACACCGTGTTGGAAATTAATCTCACTCTTAGCAACTAAAAATTAATTTTATTCGTTGGTATTAATTTCTAATGATTCCATTATCAACACTGATCTGATGTCACAAACGATTAGACAAAATCATTTCCAGAAACCAGGCACATCGTGTTGGAAATTAAATCACGTTTAGTGACAAAACATGTATATTAATCCTGATTACATTTTTCAAATTGAAGAGATTTTTCTAACCAATTGTTAAATAACTGATGTTCAATTTTAGTAATAGTTAGGAATTAGTATAATGTTGAATAAATACTACACAAGGAATTAAAAAAGCAAAGTATGTGCAGGATTACCATCAACGATTCCATAAACAATTCCAGTCCTAGGCTTCTCTGACAATTCTAGCTCAATAGAGACTTTTCTGGTCAGAGCTTTTCGACAATTATTTTTTTACAAGATGTAGTTATCAGCCTCATGCTCAACACTCAAAAAAAAGGAATAAATATGTGTAAGATTGTTATCTCATTTCTTTACACAGAGACACAAAGAAAAACGTTTAGCTGACATTAATCAATTTTTTCAACGTTTTAAAACAGAAAGAAAGAAATTTTGGGATTGTATTATAACTTATGATGAGTCATGGATCTATAGATTTACTCCTGAATCTAAAAAAATAAGTCTACAGTGGAAACATGACAAGTCTCATCCTTCAAGAACAACCAAAATATTTTTTTCAACATGCTTTCTGGGATTTAAAGATGTTGTTTATTTGGATTTCTCATGAGTGAAAAAAATATTAATGTGGGGTATTATACAACTTTGTTGAATGAAGAAGTGAATCCAAAAATCAGCTCTAAGAGATTAAAAAAAATATTTCCTGCAGGACAATAGAGAATGAAAATTTGTTACAGGCAAGATTGTACAAGTAGGTAATATCATTTTGAGAGAATACACCGTGTGTGCATTTAATTAAAAGAAATAGATTTGAATAAATGAATTCGGATTGTTTAACCATGTCCCTGAATTGACTCCTTAATTATTCCAATAATATTTATAACCATTCTTGTTGAAAAATCTGCACGTACAAACAATCAGAATTACTGAACCGTTAACGTTACACACACATGTTTTACATAATCGTGAAAAAAATAAACACGCAAATAATCAGAATCAATTTTCGGAATTAATCGGAATACTTTTCGACGAGTAACCACTACCGCTGAAAGGATAATTTCTAACGAGCCGATCGCCGGACTGGAAAAAATCAAACATTATCGCCCGCACGTACCCACGCCCGGCACGAATACCAATTCAAGTCGAACAAATGACTCGTTTCCTGTTCGAGAAATTGACGCAAGAGGGAAAAAAACGAAACATATTTTGTACAAATACAATGAAACTGATCTCACGATGTTCTAATTCGACGGACATTCGAAATGACCGGGCCCCTTACGCCCGTTTATGCATACATACATGTAGTGGGTTGGCTGAAAAGTAATGCTGGATTTTCCAATGGATGGCCTTTTTGTATTTTTCAATAAATCTATAAAATATATACATATTCTGACAGTTAACACTTGAAAAGTCATTTTATTCAATTATATTTTCTTGAATTGGTCTTAGTTTAAAAATGAGTAATGAAAAGATTTACTCTTGAACAATTATCTTTTTTTATTTCTGGAAGAAAAAAGGTGGTACAAACAATAAAAAAATCTTTCTAAAATATATCCTATGGTACTATAAACCACTGATTGGTTTTAAAATTTTTTTAAAAAGATTTTCATGGCAGAGATTTTAGTCTAGTCGATAATAAATGTTCTGATTAAATTATCAAATATTCACTCTAATTATAAAAAAAAACCTTTAGACAACACAAGAAATTGTTCAGTTTTTTAAAATATTAAAATCCGGCTTTGGAAGCCATTTATACCAACTTAGAAAGTTTATAAATTCATTATTTGTATTCTGGATAATTTGAGTGAGAGAAATTTAGTCGATTAAATTTCGACTTGCAATTCACTAATAAAATAATGCTTTAATAATGAACTACAGGTGATGAAAAATATTTTTTTACAATAATTTAGAACAAAAATGACATTGGGGTAAATAATAATCAGCTCAATTAACCATTCCTGAAGTCAGTTTATTTTTTAAAAAGATCATGCTATATATATGAGATTGGAAAAAATATTCAATTAAGAATTTCTTCTATCTAATAAAAAGATTAATTCTGAGAAGTATTGTTTTTAATTAAATTAAATATTCAGAAAAAACGATTAAAAAATAAGTAATTTTCTACCCAGATAACACAAGAATATACGTATTTTTGAAACTCGGTAAAAATTAAGGAATCTGAATTAGAATATCCTCATTCATCTATCAACTTGCACCCTCGAATTATCATTTATTTTAATTTCTGCAAAATTTGCTTGATGATAAGAACTTTGATCCTCTGGAAGTCTACAAAATTTATCTGTGAGGAAGTTCTGGGAAGATGAAATTAAAAAACTACCCGAAAGATACTAAAAGCTTGTAGATCGAAATGATCAATACATTTCCAAAAAAATAACTACAATTCCTTATTGACAATTCCGACATTACTTTTTAGTCAACCCAATATGTTTATACAATATATATAAATAAATGAATAGAGAGTGGGAGGGATGACGAGGTGGTCGTGGACGAGAGAACGTCGTGTCTGTGAAGAATGTGTAACGATATCTCTGTACAAAACACGAAATTGATTCGAGAGAACAATTGTCTGCGATTCTAGTTTGTGTTGTTCCGTGATCCTACGGTCCGCTGGTTCGACTGGAGCCGTAATGGCCGTCTTCCTTTGGTCCGATAAGGTCCTATTGTCCGTGCGCAGTCACAGACAAAAGCGCCACTAACCGATTTCATGCGATTTACAGGAAAAAAAATATTGAACACACACACACACATTTATATATATATATATATATATATATATATATATATATATAACGTATTAAGACAGATTGTGCCAACGATCAAAAAAAATATATATAACGTATTAAACGGTAAACATTTTACCACACACAGACCTAACAGTACATTGATTTATTCCAGTACGTCTGAACGATATTATTCTTAATTAATTACCATAAAATCAATTAAATTAATACTAAATATACTTGAGAAGTACATGACACGATGTATAAGTAACTGAAACACTAATTAAATGTCGTTCTAATAAAAGAATCTTTACTATTTTTATTTTCTTGTTTCAATCTAAACTTAAAATGCTTTCATTCAATCTTAATAATCATCGAATAAAATTTTAATATGTACTTCAGTACATATTACTGAGTATATCAAATAATCACTTATCATCCACGAGCTTAAAAACGAATAAAATGAACAACGATTGAACTAATTTGTTTTGAAACTGAATAACACAAATGAATTTTCATCCCCAATATCACAATTTGTTATAAAATTTTTAATAAACACTTATTATTGATATAACCAATAATGTTGATAGTGATTCTATCATCATCTGAGCTATTTTGTTATAAAAATTAGAACAAAAAGGCTCTGACGATGATGGCATCGCCGTCGAAATGTGCATTAGCAAATTATTGTTATAAACAACAAAAAGAACAATAAGTGTTAAAAATTTTTGTTGTTTTGGAACTGTGGCTGAATTTTTATAATAACATATTTTGTAAAAAAATTAAATCACAAAATTAACCCATTTAGATATTTAATTCATCTAGAACAGACCTCACAAGTTGTTAAAAATTTTCGAATACCGTCACAAGTAATAAATAAGTCAATTCAGGTCATCAAAAAAGATTACAAATCTGTGAAAAAGAACACGTTGCAAAAACAATAAATAACCGAAAACACTTCATGCTTGCAGACCAGATGAAAATTCATTTGTATTAAAATAATTGAAAGATCGTTTCAACTCTATAAAATATTTAAAAAGTGTTAAAAAGTATTTATTGTTCAGTTTCATTATTTATAAAGTGATTTGCATTTCGAACTGAATTTTATAACACAGCTCTCTGATGATTAATACATTGTCATTGAAATATCAATCAGCTTATAAACAAACAAAGTGAATAATAAATAATTATTGGACACTTTTTGAATATCTTGAATTTTTGATGTAACAATTTATTTGTATGAAAGCTAATTCAACACAGTTCCAAATGATTATTGTACACTTACAATATTTTATAGTGATTGTTTTGTATTAGAGTAAATATGTAATAAAATCAAGACAATAAATAAATAATTAGATTTTAATCAAACTGAAAAAAATATTTTTTGTTCGTCAATCGAACTGAACCCGGACCATCATTCCGACTAACAACAGAACATAGAATGAGAAACACTTCCCGCGACGTGGATACACGACGATTTTCAGAATTTCACGCTCAATTTTATGTACTAATTCATTAAATTACCGAGAACTTCCTCAAAACGTGTAACCGATACCTGTGTGTGTGTGTATTTCTTTTTTCGTAACATGTTGCGTGCCAGAGTCTAATTAATCGGACGTCGGTGTTCATTTGTGGCGGTGATACGAGTCGATGGTACATGTTCCACGTACAGTTATTTGTTGTAAATGGATATTATGCAAGGAGAAGTTTTATTATTATTATTTTTCGGCCATAGATCTGTATAGTATATACACACATACATATATATATATATATATATATATATATATATATATATATATATAATCACCATCATATCAGTTTATATCTGTCCACTACTGGATGAAAACCTCAATAAATATTACCATTCTCTGATAATTAGTCCTACTCACCACGCTAACCAGGCATTTTAATTAGAATTTTTTATAAAAGGTTCGTCTTTAACAGATTGCCTTCATCTTGACTAACTAGGGATCGATTGCACCTCTCCTGCATGATAAGCTGCAACACTAACCTCTAAATCACCAATCCATTACACACACATATATATGAAGGGAACAAAGTTTTTAATTTTTTACATTTGAAATACAATAAGTAATAAATATATTTCACTAATTATAGTAAAAAATGGAATATAAAAACTAAAACAATCCAGCGATTCCAGACAACACAGAAAAGTATAGAAGAATTAATGTTGGAAATGACACTCATAGATAAGAAGAACAACGAATGGACTCAACAACTAACAAAAGTTGAGGAATCTATAAAATGAATAGAAGACCCATTTGCAAGTTCAAAGTTTAAATCAGAAATTGGCTTCTTAAAAAGAAAACTATTTTTTTGAAATTTTCCTATGCTGCAGTCAACAAAACTAAATAAAGATAAAACATAACCCAAAGAAAATAGTAGATAAAATCGATTTAATAACGCCAGTCCTAAATATAGGGTCGTCCAAGTGTGACGTCTAGATTTGTGTTTTATTAAAAAGAAACATGTGTATAATTTATTTTTAATAAAACACACATCTTGGTGTGACATTTGGATTACCATAAACCAGTGATCGGCAAACTCATTAGTCAAAAGAGCCAAATATCATCAATACAACAATTTTTTTTTGAGAGCCAAATTTTCAAGATATCTGTTTTAGAAGTTGATTAAAACTAGGAACTAATATTATGTGATAGATAGGATTAGACAAACTCCTTGTACTGGATTAATTTTTCTCCACTATAATGTCAAATTTGCTAAAATAATAATGTTTGAAAAGATGATTCCTGTTGAAATTCTTGCGCCGTTTCTTCTCTACAGAGCGACATTACAAAATGATAGACTAAGTTTCATAAAACTTAGAGTTCCTGTATTACAAGTTCTTTATTTAAAATTTACATGGGATATTTGAAAAAAGAACTTGTAATACAGGAATTGTAAGTTTTATGAAACGGGCCCCTGTTTTTTTTTAAAAATATTGCGTTATTATTATTGACAATCAAAAAGTGTACCCAATGTACCAACTTTGAGTAATCGGTTTTTTGACTTTAAACACTGAATAAAAAAAATAGATACCTATCATAATTAACAATAATCTTGTTTATTGATGAAAAGTATTTTTTATTATTATAATATTACATGGCACCCATTTAATGCACATAGTCATTATTTGTGGAAGAGACGCATTCAAGTGGCCAAAGAGTCGCGTTTTGCCGACTCCTGCCCTATACAATCCAATTCTAGGAAAAGCAAAATATAAATCAGTGAAAAAATTTCAGCTCAAATCACCAAAAATTGAATTATAAAAATGGAAATAGATCAGTCATATAATTAGAAATAAAGATTTTCAATGGATACAAGAAATTATTAATTGGAAATTTAGATAAACAAAAAACACACACACGAAAGTAACATGAGATAAAGATAAATGTGACATGAGAAAAATCGTCAGAATGAACTAAAATAAATAGGAATTCGATCGGTCAAAGTGGAAAATTTTAAATGAGGACTTCATTCAGTATTAAATAGAAAGAAGTTGATGATAATGATGATTCTATATTAAAAAAATTCATTGCAGGAAAATGAAATGTTTCAGATAATGCTAACAGTGTTCAAGTATTGGATCGAATTACTTTCTTTGAATATATAAAATGAAGATAAAAAAATATATAACATGACGACGATATCCAGACGAACATGGTTGCCCGTTTATGACTCCCAGTCACGAGAGTCTCGTATTTGATCGTGCGTACATTTTGTATCTCGTCGTTATTAACTACTAACGTCGACTAACGACAAACAATTTTTCTCGCGTCGTCGTATATTTTATTTTGTAAGATAGAATGCATATATAGGATTTTCCAATAAGTGTTTCAGAAGTTTAAATGGAAATTTTAAAAAAAGTATATAATTAATTAGTTATTATTGTTAAGCATATTCTATGGCAGGCGTCGGCAACCTTTTTTGGCTTCGGGTTAAAATCAGCGAAAATTTGATTATTAAGAAGGTGTTTCGGGTCAGTGGTATTTTCATTTTAAAACAGTCTTTAAGTGAATAATAAGATAAATATTATTGAGAAAATAATTACAAGATGCTTTTAAAACATAAAAATTCAAAATTATAATTGTAATTACTATAAAAACAAATATAATTGTCAAGTTTCAGTTCATTAATTTATGAACTTTATTTATAAACGTTCTCTTCGTTTTCAATAGCTCCCCTGATGCTGAATTTGTGATGTCAATTTAGTCAAGTCTGGTTTATAATTAGTCACCTTGAAACAAATTCAAGCGTCTGAATTTTCGATAGTTAAGTTGCTTCTGTTCTTATTTAAAAAAAAATTCATGTGTGAAAATATTTGCTCACATTTTTAAGTAAAACCAAACGTGGACAAAATGGTAAAAGTATTTTTTTTCAAAAGTGATGCTCAACACGTTGATATCATGAGAAGATGATTATCTCCCGTTTTTTCTAAATCCTTCCGCAATGTCTTGAATTTATCCGTCCACAACGTTGAACTTTTAAAATCAATCATTTCTAAACTTAAATTGTCAATTTTAAGATATTCAAAATAATGCAAATCTAAACTATTTTCGGCGGGCTTTATTATAAATGTAAACATTTCGCTGTGCTTCTTAAAACTTTGAAATCTACTTTCAAATTCACTTCTAATATTCAAAATCCAACTTTAGAACATATTTAGATTGCTTTCATCAATTTTTTTTCTTAAATTGACTTTTTGACAAAGAAAAGAAAAGAAATATTTTAGTTTTTATGTCAGTTTCAAATAACATTAATTTTGAAGAATTTATTTGATAATTTATTTTTATATATTATAATTTATTTGTAGAACTCAAGTGGGTCACTTGAAATTATCAAATGGGTCACTTGGTCACTAATGATGAAATACAATTTCACTCATATGACCATCACGACTTCGCTTGACATAATTCAATCGTTTAATCTAATTTTTAGTCACTCCTTCACATAATTGTGGTCCAATTTAATGAATTACACATTCAATGTTCATTTTTAATACTTGTGTTGTTTGTGGTTTATCATCATAAATCAATGATTACACATAAACTAACAGAAAATAATCCAATGGAGTTAGATCACATGATCTTGGTGATCAATTGATGGGTCCATTTCGTGAAATAATGGATTCATTGAACTTTTGTTTCAAAAAGTCAATTGAAATTTTTATAATTTTTAAACGATGTTGAAGTATTAAATGTTTTATGATAATTTACTAAACTATACTGAGTTGAAATATCAAAATGAGCTTAAAAAATAATTCAAAAATGGCTGATACCAGGTGTCAAAGTGTTGACATTCTTATTGGAAAATCCTATATATATATATATATATGTTTATGGTAGTTGGCATCTATAACACCGATTTGGTGAACTTCGATGACAAATGATGTTGGAACGTTCCGACCGCGACCGACAGTGAATTCCTGTCAGTCATCCGTCAACGCGTCAAACGTCAGTCAAACGGCGCGAGACGACGGCCGTCGAAACCGAACCACTTCTTCGACACGAACGACGACTTACATACAGACATGACGGATTCCTGCAGAGAACCGTGTTGATTCGGACGTGCACCCGTTGTTGCTATGATCCGGTGGCCCGACGACACGATGTTCGATGTCACCTGGTGTTTGTTTTGTACGTGCTGTAATCGTTACACTAACCGAACATCTTTCGACGCTTATTTTTCATCCGTTTGTTTACGTTCCGAATGTCAATATTCGTCGTAGTTCTTGACGAAGAAGAATCTTTCTTTATTCGACTCAATCAATCAATCTGTACATACATATAGATATATATGGGCCATTTATTATGAAAGTGGTGTAAGTCCAATTTTGGAAAAAGTTGAGAAAACAAACAATTTAGTGTAAACTTTTTATTTATAGACAATTCATAGTTTATATTTTAAAATAGTCATATACTTTGACAAATTGAAAATTGATTAGTAAATGAAATTGAATCATCATTTGAGCCGTTTATTTTGAAAGTGGGGCAAGTCCATTTTTGTAAAAAAATTAAGATAATGGTAGTTATAGATAAAACTTATTATGATCTTTTTATCGGTAAACAATTTATAGTCAAAAAAAATCAGAATCCTAATATTTGGGAGATGGAAGTTTTAGCTCTTAACAGTATTGTAAATATGTTTATTTTGAAAGTGGTGCAAGTCCATCTTAGATTGAAATTATTTTTAACCGAATATATTACGGCAAAATTTAACTCCGGTTGCTGTATGGTGAAGCAAATGTAGTGGTTTAACATCATGTCTGAAATGTAGGGTGTTTTTATCCCTTTTTTCAACCCAACTTTTAGAGGAAGCGGTTTTAAAAAGAATGAAAAATACCGATGGAGAAACTGTGAATCGGTGAAGTATATGATGGATCAGATTTACAAATGATGCACCATACAAAATGTTATACAAAACTTCGATAGAACGAGATGCTGAATTGAAAATTATCGATTTATCACCACAACGAGGAAGACCAAGTAATTTCGGAAATATAAAATTACCTTTTATGTATGGAAAAAGGAGATCTATTACATCTGACAAATATAAGGACATGATGAATTTATTACCATATATACTTCCCATTCATCATGAATATTTAAAAATGTAAAATCCTGAGTAAAATTCAATATAATTATACGTAAAAAGTAAATGATTAACGAAAATGTATAATTTCATTGAAATTCTTAATAAAAATGAATTGTTTTTTGTTATGTTATATTTTCTACTATAATATTTAAAAACTGTTTTCTCTGTTTTATTTCACTTTTTTCGAATGAATAAATATTTATATTAATTTGAATAGTATTTCGTTTTTATTATTAAAAAAAGACTGATACAACTGAAATATTATCCATTTAAATTAACGATTACAATAATTCATTAATTTTGAAAGTGAGGCAAGTCCATTTAGTTATAATAAAACCTTTATTTTTTTTAGCCAGCACTATAAACACTATTGGATTATAAACTTACATTATCTAATACCACAAAATACAAAAAATATGTCTATTAATACTTACCAATATTTTTAAATTTATTGAAATGCAAACCCTTAAATATCTCGCAATAACAAAAAATGGACTTGCCCCACTTTCAAAATAAACGGCTCATTTATTATGAAAGTGGTGCAAGTCCATTTTCCGTAGTCTAATTAAACACTGTGCAATCAAAGAACTAAAACTATGGAATTTTACAAACATGCAGTCTAATGAAAAATCTAAATATTTTTTTATAACAAAACTCTACACCCAATCATTACATATATATATATATATATATATATATATGTATATATATATATATATATATATGTATATAAAGAATTAACATACACATACACACACATGTATAGTGTGTATATGAATATATGTTCATGTGCGGATTTATTTTTCCCGTGCCCTTAAATATATTTGTTCGTGCTCGCGGTTAATTTGTTCTAAACGATTTCCGTTAATGCATTTTGATATTTTTTAAAGTTCAACACACTTTCGTTTCTGTAAAACACAACCGTCGATAAACATCAACGCGAGATATTGTTAACGAACACAACCTATCAACACGGAAATCTATAATCATACGCATACACACACACACACACACATAAATGTACAAAAGGGAGCTTATGCTATCGAGCTTTTTTTACGTCACTGTATTCTGAATTAACAATATTATTCATCATTTTATATATACATACTGCTAAATATTATGAAAGAAGTGAACCTCGAGAAAAAAGATATATAATTGTAGAAAAATTAAAAAACTATGAGGAATATAACAAGTCAAGATACATAAAGGACTATGGTAAAGATGCAATTAATTGCCCGTTTTGAGGATACAATTAATGAATTTAATGAAAACATGGAAAGGATTAAATAAATGGTATAAAAATACAATACATTTCTTGCAACCAATATTTGAAAAAAATGAAGAAAGAATACAAGTAATTAATTTTATCTCGTGGGAGATAGATAGATATAACTTATTATATTACACAAAAAATGGTACAAACATCACTAGAAAAATAATCATTTGGTTAATGGACTTTATATGATTTAAAAAATATTACAGTTAAAAATTTTAGAATCTAATTCAAAAAATATTAGATTTTAGAATCTAAATTTCTCTATTTTTTGTAGTCTTTTATGTCTCGACTGTTCATAATAACTATTACTTAAACAATATATGTTTTCATTGTTTTCTTTATTAGATATTGTTTTTCAAGCCTATTTATAAGCAAAAAAAAATAATAAAACATAAAATATTCAATATTTTCACACTTAAAATTTAAATCTTAACGATTACATGATAAATTCATGGTACAAATTCGACATAATTCAAAAACTATTTTTTTGTCTAAAATTATTTTTTTCAAAAATTTGATTTTCTCACTTAAAATTTCAATAGTGAAGATCACATGATAAATTCATGTTACAAATTGGACATGACAATTCAAAAAATATATGTCTTTATTTGTCTCTTTATTAGATATTGTTTGGAAGAAACCAGTAATTATTTTTAAATATAAAAATAATTACTGTTTTCTTCCAAACTACCCAAACCTGCCATCAACTCGAGCTCAAGACAAAGACATCGAAAATTCAAATACTGAACCCGCACCTTCACACACTCTTCGTATAGAAAATAGTGTTTAAAAATGATCTATCCGATATTAAATTCATGATCCGACTTCCCGAATCCTATTTGAACATATTTCTTCGGAAATCAGTTCTGGTTACGACGATACTGGAAGCCAAACGTGAACGAAATGAGAAAAGAGAGAGAGCGCTCGTACAGTGAATTTATTTCGAGTCGGAGAACAAGAAGAGTAGAGGAAAAAAAGACGTTTTCCACAGATCCACGGCTGTCTGCGATCCGCGAACAATAAATCCATCTCGGTCGGCGTAAACAACAGGAAGAGTTTCGGTCGGTCTACACTACGGCGGAGATCACGCAGGCTACGGCCAGGTCATGGCACGCCGCGATCCGCCGCCATGTTAGCACGGACACGCTATCCTATCACAATACACACACACACACACACACACACACATATATATATATATATATATATATATATACATGTGTGTGTGTGTATGGAAGCATGTTCGGTTCGAGGGCGAGTATCGTTTTTTGTCAGAGGGTGGTGAAATGTTTTATTTGATTTTTACGTGACGTACGGAAATATGTAAAACGCTACCAGCACTGTAGTTATTTTCATAGTGAGGCGTTGTTGGTAGCTCTGATACGATGGTCGTTGCGTTCTTGTTGTTGATGTTGTTTAAGACTGTTTCGTCGGGGTTGGGCATTTGACATTGATCAAAGCGGCTGTGTGAATAACTTCAATACATTAACACACTTACACACACACATATACACACACATACACACACATACACACACACATATATATATATATAGATAAATGGACAGACAAATAGATAGAGAGATAAATGGATAGATAGATAAATAGACAAATTGATAGATAAATGACTAATAATTATATCAGTTCATAAAAATATGAAACTTTTTTTTTAATGACGACTTTAGAGTCTCAGAGTACATTTTAATTTTTTTTTATTTTCAAAATCCAAAAAAAAAAGATTTTATGAAAGATAGATGAATGACATTGTGAAAAATATCATTAGAGGTTAGGGTGAAATAAAATAAATTATGGGTATGAAACAATGCCAAAATCTTGAAAAAACATTTAAGAAGAGTTCATTACATTTGATGAGAGTTTTGACCAACAGTGGCCTGATATAGACTTTTATAACGATGATGGTATATATATATATATATATATATATATATATATATATATATATATATATATATAGATAGATAGATAGATAGATAGATAGATAGATAGATAGATAGATAAATGGACAGACAAATAGAGAGATAAATGGATAGATAGATAAATGACTAATAATTATATCAGTTCATAAAAATATGAAACTTTTTTTTGATGACGACTTTAGAGTCTAAAAGTACGTTTTAATTTTTTTGTTATTTTCAAATCCAAAAAAAAGATTCTATGGAAGATGGATGAATGACATTGTGAAAAATATCATTAAATGTTAGGGTGAAATAAAATAAATTATGGGCATGAAACAATGCCAAAATTTTGGAAAAACATTTAAGAAGAGTTAATTATATTTGATGAAACTTTCGACCAACTATAGATTTTTATAACGATATTATATATATATATATATATATATATATATATATATATATATATATACAAAAAGTATATAAATTATAATTTTAAAATGAATTGAAAAATTAATCTACCTGAGTTATTTTAAAAATTGAAAATATATTCAATTATAAACGTTTGATATGAAGTGTAAAATAATTAATAGCAGCGTTTAGAATAAAGAAAAAAACGCTCATTAAAAAATTATATCTGGTCATAGATACACGAATGATTAGTTTTTGTTGCTGTTAATTAAAAATATTAAAAAAATATCTAATTGAAATTCAGTACGTTTAAAGTTCAACTGTCATAATTTACGGTTCGATTCGTACAAAATATAAAATATGCGCGTGAGCATCGGTCGAAGAAAAAAAAAACGAGTAGAAGCAGAGATAGACAGAAATCCCACATCGCAAATATCATCTAAGACAGATACGATTCTAAACTGTTTATATGTGTATGTGTGAGTGAGTGGATCGTCCCGTCAACGACTATTATCGTTCGCTGTTGATGCCGTCGCTGCGACGACCCCTGCAGATTCGCCGCGGTGCGCGCGGATCGAAATCACAGCAGGACGTCGTTGTACGTACACACTAACCAGCGGGTCCGTCCGTCTGTCTTGTCTATTCCGACGACGATTTCGGCGAGCCGATCCACAGATAGACAAATGGATGGATGGACGGACGGACGGACGGACGGAAGAACGGCCGATGTTCCGAGCTCGTCGGCCGGATGAATCGGTGGACGCCGGCCGCGCCGATCGTCGCGTTGACGCGCGCACATCAGAGACACGCTGCGTTTGACAAGTGGGGCAACGCCGGTGCGCCTATTTATATTTTTCGTTTCTTATCTGTTCGTCATCTCGCCGCACGCCCGTCACACAGACATTACTGACACTGATCCCCGACAGACAGACACATCATCGGCGACAGCGTGGGAAATATTTACATGACACTGCATTTATTCATATCAGACACATTCATAACATATTATATATATATATATATATATGTATATATATATATATATATGTATATATATAAAGAGTGTTTTTTTTTAGGTTAAATAAAACTTTCGATAGGGGTTCAATTTAAAGTTCAATCACGCTTAAAAAAAAACCTATATAAACAATTTTATTCTATTTAAAATTAAGTTATTATTTTTGCACTTGTCCATTATGAAAAACTAGAAAAATAGTGACCAAATGATGAACATTAGAGATTATTAATACAGCAAGATTGGAGATAAAAATAATTCATAATTTATGTCTTTATATATAAATATTAAAGAGTTAAAAAAGTTTAAAATGGAAATGAATCAATTATATAGCAAGAGAACTATCGATGGTCAAAAAAAATATTGATTAGGAACTCAGAAATATATAAAGAGTTCTATGGTGATAAATAAAAAGTCATAAAAGAGTATGACTTTTTATTTATCACCATAGAACAGTACAGTATGCATACCAAAAAAGCAATATGCAAAATATTGATATATTTATATATTACATAAGTTTAAAAAAATCACCAGAAGATAGATTACCCCTTTGAGTGGCAACATATGTTTATTTAACATTTTAATAAAATCAAATTCAAGTATTATTTCATTTATGAACAATAAATCAATCAAAACACAAAACTATGTAGTGAGATTAGATTCCATTCTCTGCATTTTTTATAAATTTTCATACCTTGGTCTACATTAAAATGTAAAAAAGTCCTTTATTCAATAATGAATCGATAGGCAAAAATTATATATCTAGGCTGATTTAAATAAGACTGCAAGTTTTGACACACATTTACATATTATATTCTTCGTTCATATTTGGGTCACCTATATATAAATATAGAAGAATAACATTGGATTAGTTATGATGAAAGGTTTCAGAAGAGGTTTTCATCCAGCAGTAGACAGACAGAGACTGCTGTTTCTGCTACTGATGACATATAGGGCCTATTCACACTAGTCAACAGTCATACAGTATTTATGCCCATTACCATTTGTCTTACACGCTCTTACCCGAAAACTTTTTTTTTAGGTGGGGGAGTTTGGTGATAAGAGGGTGTGAGACGAGCGGTAATGGGCTTGAATACTATATGTGTGAATAGGCCCATAGGGTCATTCAAATGTGGCGTTTAGTTTTATTAAAATAAACAAAAGAAACTATACACATGTTTCTCTAGACACCATCCTATATATATATATATATATATATATATATATATACGAGGTCAGACAATTAAGTAATGCGACAAAATTCAAAAATCGAGTATATTTAAAAATTAAGGTACATCGCTGCGATCCCCTTCAAAGTAGTCCCCTCCCGCATCTATACACTTATTCCAGCGAGTTTTCCAGTTTTCGTAACAATTCTGGAACACTTCTTGTGGGACCTCTCCGAGTACCCTCGTCACAGATTCTTGGATATCTTCAACGGAGTCAAAATGTCGACCTTTGACGAATTTTTTCATATGGGGGAATAGGAAAAAGTCGCAGGGTGACATGTCCGGTGAATAGGGCGGTTGTGGTAACGTTGCGATGCCTTTAGACGCCAAAAACTGAGAGACACTGAACGTACTGTGACAGGGAGCATTGTCGTGATGCAGAACCCAAGTCTTCGCGATCTCTGGACGCACTCTGAGCACCATTTTTCGTAATTTTTCGAGCACATTGCGGTAGAATACTTGATTTACGGTTTGTCCAGGTGGTACGAACTCTTTGTGAACCACCCCTTTGCTTTCGAAGAAGCAAATCAACATGGTTTTCACTTTGGACTTGCTCATTCTCGCCTTCTTTGGCCTTGGTGCTCCAGGGGACAGCCACTGTTGGCTTTGTCGTTTAGTTTCAGGGTCATATTGAAAGAACCAACTTTCATCACCAGTAATAACTTTTTTTTTTTTTTAGTAATAACTTTCATCACCAGTAATAACCAGTAATAAATTTCTCTGTTCCATTTTCGTGACATGCACTACTCGCGCGTTGTTACAAAACACTAAACAGCTGGCGAAGAAATGATCGTACGAGGGTGGTCAAGGTCTCAATCGAGAGAGTAGGGATCTGCTATTACGGTGGCGGAGTTACAGGTTCGCAGTGTTACCACAGGCCGAGAAAAAAAATCGGTCGCATTACTTAATTGTCTGACCTCGTATATATATAAATATATTTCTTTTCAATAGAACACAAATCTAGGCTTCACATTTGGATGACCCTATATCATTATACAATATTTTAATAATTCAAATAAATTTCATTTATTTTTTAATTAATATAAGACCTATTTTCAAACTTATTAAACCCATAAACACCCAACTTCAATTGAACACAAGACCATTGCACCTATTATTCCACCCACTCGCATTAAATCAACAGTAGAGTCGACCGAGGGCTACCGGAAGGATCTCAAATATATAAAACGAAAAAAAACAAACAACATGCGAAAAAATTATCGGACAATTGTCCATTTCCGGGCGTTTATCCTAATCGGTCACCGGGACGCGCTCGCACGCGAAACGCGTCCGATTGATTTCGGTCAGTTCCATCGTCGGTGCGTATTCGTACGCGCGTATGTCGAGAAACGAACAAATTTCGACGTCGACGCCGGCGAAACGAAATTTTCAACATGGAATCAGTAACATGTATAATAGATAATAGTAGGCGGCCGTGCGGCGATGGCGTGTCCCGACCCACTGCGATCTTGATTGATATATCCTTTCGTGACGTCACGCTAAAACAACGACCGACGTCGACGTCGCCGTCGTCGTCGTCGTCGTCGTCGTAGCCGTTGCCACGCCGTGACATACATAGATATTTAAGTATTTGTGTGTGTGTGTAATTCGAAACAAAGCGAATGTCGACTCGAAGAATACATTTTCACATACACAATCAGATTTACATATATATATATATATATATATATATATATATATGTATGTGTGTGAGTATATAAATACACCGAGTATTGTATATTACAACGCAACAGCACACCATCTGAACATATTCTAAAGGCAAATTATGTGTTTATTATTATTATTATTGCCTTGACTGTGAATTTCTCATGGTTGAAAATTTCTATAGTAAAATATAGAAAAACAAACTTCTCAAATGAAATAAACATTAGATGTAAATGATATTTCTTTCATTCAAGTATACTCGTATATAATATTTGAATTGTTGAATTTGTACCATGAGATTAACATATGATCTTTGTGATTGAAACTGAAATATCAAAATCGAAATTTCTTAAATACATAAAAATTAGAAAAAAAATCTTTATCTAACTATACTCGAATACTAAATTTGTATTGAAATTGAAATAAATATAATATTCTAAAATATAATACACATTAGAAGAAAAAAACAATTCTCTCATTAAACTATAGTAATATATAATGATTGAAATGTTATGTCGAATTTGTACCATGAATTTATCATATGATCTTCACTATTAAAATTTTGAGTGGGAAAATAAAATTTCTGAAAAAAATAACTTTAGACAAAAAAATAGTTTTTGAATTATGTCGAATTTGTATCATTAATTTATTATGTGATCTTCACTATTGAAATTTTAAATGAGAAAATCAATTTCTGAAAAAATTAACTTTAGACAAAAAAAATGTTTTTGAATTATTATGTCGAATTTGTACCATGAATTTATCATGTAATTTTTAAGATTAAAATTTTAAGTGTGAAAATATTGAATATTTTATGTTTTATTATTTTTTTTGGTTATAAAAAGGCTTGAAAAACAATATCAAATAAAGAGAAAAATGAAAACATATATTGTTCAAATAATAGTTATTATGAACAGTCGAGATATAAAAAACAATAAAAAAATCGGTTCAAAAAAATTAAAACGTTCAGAGAAATTTAGGTTCTAAAATTGAATATTTTTTAAATCATATAAAGTCCATTAAACAAATGATTATTTTTCTAGTGATGTTTGTACCATTTTTTTGTGTAATATAAAAATTTCAGTAAATTTAAAATACAAAATCAATATTTTATACAAAAAAAAATGTTTCAATCTCAAATTCGAATTTTTCAAGAAATGGAATTTTCGAAGTCGTTCAACGTTCACTAAACCTAATTCCTTATTCTGATCGAACAACTCTCGTACACCTAATTAATCTCTATGCAATAAACCATCTTTTATCCGATTATCTCCGTCTCTTTCCGACAACATCCTAATTAAATATCAATAAATCGAACATAAATCTATTTACGGCACGTAATATGCGAAAAAAAATCCGACAATACAAAAATCCATTTAGGCATCCGTGCTTAAAATACTCGACGTTGTTGTCGTTGTTTTTTTCCGCACATTCTTCGTCCATTACACTCAATACAAACAGCGGCTTTTGTATCAAACCAAAAACATTCACACACACACACACACGTACAACTAATCAAAAGATACAAATCAATTCTCTTCTAATATTAAAACATCAAACTCATCAATCAACGTATTAGTCGATCTGTGCGCGCTGGAAAGAGACAATGTGCGCGTTTTCGGACCGAATGCTATTTTCGAATCGGAAGAGAAATCGACCGGTACGATTTTCGTGATCGGCGAAAAAAAATATGACGGACGAGTACGAGTCGACCGTACGGACGGTCGTGCGGGTAGAAAAAAGGACACGGAGCGGACGAAATACAAAACAGGAGAGCTTGTAAAAATGAAGGAAGGAACGACGGTCGGTCGCGATGGCGGTACAAAAACAATCTTCGATCGGATCAACTGTCAATCACGGCCTGTACTACGTGCGACAATCGAACTAATCACATGTACAAATCAAAAGCGGTAATCTGAGATATCTGAGACGGGCATCGCGGCCGACGTCTCTTCTGGATCAAATCGAGCGTGGCTTATATATAATCGAGATGAAAAAACAGATATGTGAACACACACACAGACAGATACGTAGATATATACATATTACACAGGTGAACGAGCACACAACAAGAAACAACACACCTGGATTTACGTTCGACTTATCGAAAAAATGAGGAACTGTTAAAAGTGTTGCAGCGCATTTCTGAAGACGTTATTCGATTAAACGGATATTTTTTTATTCGTCAGCATCTGCGCTCGATCGATTCGATATATAGATATGTAGTTGATCACGAGTTCGATTCCGAACAACGAGCCCGTCATTCGTCTTTAATAGAGATGCTTTTTTTCTAGAAAACACTTATAATGGAATATCGATCGTATGTCACGAAATCGAATCTGGGCAACGAGCCGAATCGATACGAAACGTGTAAAAAAGAACAGTGTTTTGATATTGGATATGAGGCTTAATCAGGCGATTGTAGTTTTTCTGAACTGTAGTTGTGATCTGTATTTGAAATCAACTCGAGTATAAATTCAAATAGTAGTTAATAATCGATTGGTTCAGAAGTTCTTGTTGAAGTGTTATGAGTCAAATATATAAAAAATTCCATTTCTTGAAAAATTCGAATTTGAGATTGAAATTTTTTTTTGTATAAAATATTGATTTTGTATTTTAAATTTACTGAAATTATTATATTACACAAAAAATTATACAAACATCACTAGAAAAATAATCATTTGTTTAATGGACTTTATATGATTTAAAAAATATTAGAGTTAAAAGTTTTAGAATCCAATTCAAAAAATATTAGATTTTAGAACCTAAATTTCTCTATTTTTTGTAATCTTTTATGTCTCGACTGTTCATAATAACTATTACTTAAATAATATAAGTTTTTATTTTTCTCTTTATTAGATATTGTTTTTCAAGCCCATTTATAAGCAAAAAAAATAATAAAACATAAAATATTCAATATTTTCACACTTAAAATTTAAATCTTAAAGATTACATGATAAATTTATAGTACAAATTCGACATGACAATTCAAAAACTATTTTTTTTGTTTAAAATTAATTTTTTCAGAAATTTGATTTTCAGGAATTTTCAACCCTACTAAAATGTCTAATAAATCAATATAAAATTATCAAATCACTTTACATTGTGAAAATTGACAAAATAAATTTCATAACTCGACAATCTAAAGAATGAAAAGCCTGGTTTCTACCAAAATTAAATAATTAAAAATACAGGTTGACCCAAATATAGCTAAAGAATATATAGTAAAGAAATAAGTATTTATAAATATTTCAGTCACATTTAGACCACTCTATATTTCTTTACATTACTTTAAGATGCTGTAGAATTTTTTATCACAGATAAATTATTATCTCAACAATTATTACATTTCATTAGTGTTCAATAATTACTTAATGTTCACGTTGTTGCTTATGTTTAATGTTTCAATGACGATGACATCATCTTCAGAGAATAAATGAATATAAAAAAATATTGTGTTTATACTTTAACTCAAGTACAAACTAATTGTAATTAATAAATTATTTATTTCTTCCATTAAGATGTACTTGAAAAAATTAAATCTATTTCTTTAAAATTATTTGTTAAAGAAATCATCCTAACTCCAAAAAATATAAATATAATCTCAATCAAATTCTTTATCTTAATTTCATTACAGATTTTATAAAAATATAAGGAAATGAATTATGTTAATTATAAATATCATTTTTTATGAAAATATAGGATCATCCAAATGTAACGCCTAGATTTGTGTTTTATAAATAAAAACATGTGTACAGTTTCTTTTTAATGAAACACAAATCTAAGCATCGCAATTGGATGAACCTATGAAAAAATGGATATTATGATGAATATCAGCGATATAAAATAATGTACAGCAAATTTTCAGATCAGATGAAAAACTAATTAAATGGAATGAAAGTGGAAGAAATTTAAAATTATGTGTATGTAGGATAACTCATTAACACTAAAAGAACATTCGAAGATAAAATGAACAGAAGAATAAAAATGAAATCTTGTCAGTTTGGAAGGATTTTTTTTATATTATTAAGTCAAATATTCCATTATGTCAATAAAAAAAATGTTTAATCAATACATCTCATCTGTTCTCATTTATAGTAGTGAAATATGGGTCTTAAATATTTGAATAATTTAGAAACAGTATATAGCTTGTAAAAGAAAGAAAATATGTAGATAGAAAAAGAGGAACTTTTGGATCAGAAAGAAGATGTAACCAAAGGTTAATGTTAATGGAAATTAAAATGGGTTAGTCATATAAGAAAAAGAAAAGATCTATGTTTCAGAAAATGAGTCAGTCATATAAAAAAAAGAGACCACCAGTGGATAAGAACAGTTATTAATTGGCAATTTAAAGATATAAAAAGATCCAAGAAGAGTACCATTGATAAAGAATATAAATAAAATCATCAATTAAAATATTGGACATTTTGACCCGAAAAATTTTGGAAATGACTTTTATACAACAGTGAATAGAAAGAAACTGATTATATTTACACCTATATATAGAGGGGGAAGATAAAGAGAGAAAATAATTTTAATCGAAAATCTTTTTTATTTTTATTTTTAATTTAAATTCAACCCAAATCTAATCAATTACCTTTTCTCCTCACAGTTAAAATAAATTCTGTTCAAATGTATTTAATAATAAAATTTATATGGATTTCGTTCAAAAAAATCTACATGAAAATTTCCGCCTAACTCAATCGCTTGACCCGAAAACATGCAACGCACCCGCGTCAAACTAACCCAGCGATTTTCCCCGCCCTGACAATAAAACTCACATTAAGTTTAATAAATAACTTTCAATGCAGCTTTTTCAAATAAACAAATTTATTGATACATAATATTGTATATTAAATAAATTATATATTTTTCCATCTATAATAACCTTTTTAAAAGTGTTAATAGAATTTATATGCCTTTATTATAAAATTTGACAATTTTATAATTGAATAACCAAAATATGTTTTTTTCAAATATTCAAAAAATGTGAATATTTTTCTTTTCTTATCTATTGTCTCGTAACATCTATAGGACTGTATATGATTAGTAGTTTTGGAATTTTATTAATCTGTATTCTTTTTTTGATTCAGTAGCCAATAAAAGTAAATAACGATGTTTAAAGTGGCCTAAATAATACTGAAAGGTTTAGATATACATTCACTTGCTTACTATCTTTCAATCGTATTTGTGTCACTCCTATATATAGATAAATTATCGAATAAATTTAAAATTCGTGAATTATTTTACACGACAGATTGATAATTAATGTTTAAAACGACAAGTGTAGTTTCTATTGAGATGAAGTTTAGAAAATATTTCAAAATTTCCATGTTACATTCTTGTACATATAGATATCGTATTTATATGATTGTATTTATTTATTTTGAATTCTTGTTATATGAAAGTATCAGAGCCGAGATAAACGCGTTCAGATAACTCTTGCACAATATTTCTTTAGCAAAGAGACACAATCGGTGCAGAGAATCTGTGATTCTGACGAGATGAACGTCGGTTGTGGCAGCGTGCAACGATGGACGAAGACGACAACGACGACGACGACGACGACGACGTTGAAGAAGATGAAGTCAATGATGGACGGACGACGAGATCAAAAAGATATCCATTGTCGGACAGGTGCGCCGCGGGCGGCCGCGACGCGAACCAGAGGCGTGGCCAAGTCTGGTCGCGCGTTCGCTTGTGACGAGCGCGATTGGTCGATCCGTCGATGTCCAGAGACCATGCCGCGTGCAATGCACGTTCTATATGGACCGGACTGGACCGGACCACGTAATAACAACAGCGACGATAATAAAACGCGGAGATGGAAATTTTGAGAACAGTGCGCTGCGCGCACACAAAGACGGACGCTGGAGATACGTACACGTACGTGAGATCGCCGCGGATGGCGGAGAGGTGGACGACGATGGTCGTGGTCGAGACGGTGAGGTAGGAGGCGAGCGGATGAAAAGAAACGGTGAAAAAACAACAAGTCGATAGAGAATTAAATAATAATAATAATACAAAAAGGGCATGTTGTTTCGATCGGCAGCTTCGAAGATTTTTTTTTTATTGATACAGAACGATCCGTAAGATCTCTGTTAAGCGCTGTCAGGTATCTACTTACACACATACACACAAATACAATTCATAAGACTGACATACATAGATAATAATCATTTAATATTTGTGTTATTATAATTTTAGAACTTATTTTAAATGTTTGTAATATCCTATTTTTCTTTTATATTTTATACACAAATATATATTTGTATACATATATAGGGTTCCCCAATAAGAATACACATTGACAGCTGATGACAGCATATTTGATTTTTTTTAAGCTCATTTTGACATTTCAACTCAGTATAGTTTGGCAAACTATCATGAAACTTTCAACACTGTATCAAATTATAAAAGCGTATTATAAAAATCAATGTTCGGTTTGTAAAATTTATCGTGCGCTTCATGAAATTAAAGATCACACTAAATAAAGAAAATTGCAGAATATGAAATGAAAGAAATCTACAAGTCATTGAAAAAAGACCATTGCATCCACAAAAAGTAACTGTCTGGTGTGCGTTAGATGTTGGTGGAGTCATCGGATTATTTTTTTTTTCAAAAAGAAGCTGAAGATCACGTTATAATAAATGAAATGCGTTACCAAACCATGATTAATGATTTTTTTTCCAAAAATGATTCAAAATGGTTTACACAATATGTGGTTTCAATAGAATGGTGCTAAGTATCATACATCTACAGAACAATAGACTTATTGAAATAAAAATTTAATGAGTCCATTATTTCACGGAATGGGTCCATCAACTGCTTTTTTAAAGCTTTGATTTTATACGTCTTCTGATTATGGGAGTATATATTCATGGGCGTACCTAGGGGTGTGTAACAAACCCCGTCTTCCGCCATACGTCTTCATATGATTTGTTCTAAGGCTCCATTTGCTCATTTTTCCCAGGTTGCGTATTTCAAGGCTAACACTAGAAAGGAAGATAACCTATAAATGAAAAGACACATAGCTGACGTCGGGGGTTACCTCCAGGAAAGCTAGATAAATCAAGACATTAAATAAAGCACAAGTTAGACCAAGAACTGAAATCGCAAAAAAAATTCATTTGCTCTTTTCAGGTTTTCAATTGTGATCTGGCAAAAATTATAAAAAACACAGATATCTATCTTTGAGGTGGAAGTAAAAGAAGAATAAGTCCATCAACTGGCCACCAAGATCATGTGATCTAACTCCAGTGGGTTATTTTCTATGAGGTTATGTGAAATCATTGGTTTATGCCAATAAACCATAAACAACAGAAGCGTTAAAAATAAACATTGAACGTGTAATTCATAAAATTGGATCACAATTATGTGAAAGAGTGACAAAAATTATACTAAACGAATGAACTCATGGTAGTCATATGAGTGAAATTGTATTCCATCATTAATGCCATAGAATATGCTTAAAAATAAAAAAAAATAACTAATTAATGAAATACTTTTTATTTTATTTCCATTTAAACTTCTGAAACGCTTATTGAAAGACCCTATGTGGAGAATTATAGAATCTACAATATTTTTTCAAATATTATATTTTTTAAACCGACTTCAATTACATGTTAATGTAGGATATAACGATGTTGAACTCGCCAAAAAATAGGATTTTTACACAAATGACTTATTACTCCAACACCACAAGATATTTAAAAATGTTCGATAATTATTAATTTATTGTTCATTTTATTTGTTATCAGCTGGCTCACATTTTTATGGTCTTACTTCCAGCACCAGAGAGCTAGAAATAGATCTTAAGTTAATCTATACCATACTAGATTTCATAATACAACGATCTGATGATAATAACTTGACCATCGAAATGTACATAAGTTTTTAAACAATACAACGAAAAAGAAATAATCATTAGCCACTTTTGTAACATCCTACAATACTGTGATGTTAATTCTTTTATGTAAGAATGAACACGTCAAAGTTTCAAAACAAATAGTAATAAGAGGAAGAAGAATGAAATATACATCCGATACAAATTGGAGCGACCAGATAAAACGTCGTCTCTAAACGTACAATCGTACAAAATCTTCAAACAAGACTTAACGGCCATCCGTAGACGCGTGCATCGAGTCGGCCGTGGTCGTGAAGATCAGTGGAAGGAAAAAAAGAATAAACGAAGATCGACGTTGGATTTTTTTCGAAGAAACAAACTTGTTTTTCATGGCATGCTCTGATCTCTGTCCGTCTACCTTGGAGTGATTTTTGAATATGTACACGCATACAGACAAACATACACGTCTCTCATACAAATATATATATATATATATATATATATATATATATATATTCATGTAACATATATGTTATATGCAGAGATGATATTTTCTATATACAGCGATATGGCCAGATGATGTTGATGATGATGATGATTACGTTACCGTCTCCGATGATGATTTTTTTCGGATTTTTTTCAATTTTGTTCTCGAGATCGAGTATTTGTATGAGTGGATGTATATATATTTAGTTATTTTTTTTATTCCTCTTTCAATACAAAGTCTTTTGATACATGTTGAATAGTTACCGAGTCCGTTGTTGTATTCAAATATATATATATATATATATATATATATATATATATATATATATATATATATATATATATAAATGATGTATGTGTGTGTGTGTGGATAATTTTTTTGTAATTTATTTTCGACTCCGCTGCGAAGCTATTGTGTCTGCTGGTAATAAGATTGAAAGATATATGTCGGTCCGATCACATATTCTTCGTTTTTTTTCCTCTCCTCCACCTCCTGCTCCTTCGCTCAGCCGTTCTTCAAACGCTGTCCGGTTTGATACATTATTGTCACGGGTTTGACTTTTACTAACTAGATAGCTGCTGGATACGTGTGTTGTTTCTTTTTTTCCACGTTCATTCCGTTTGATTGACAAATGAGAACTTATTGACTGAGGCTGATTAATGTCGATCGGCGTACGTTTGTTTATTGATCGTTTGTGTGGACGTTACACGATTTGTCGGACCGAAATGCATTCGGTGCACTTAGGACGACGTTTTTTTCAGTAGATCGAAACGTCGGACGTGTGTTATACATATATGTATTTTTTTTTTTTTGGAATATGTACTGAACTCATTAAGCGGTCGAAACGGCGATCGTCTTAATGAACGATGACGTATCTCGCACGCTCGAAATCGAAAAATGATTCTAAAATTTAATTTCGTAACGAGTGATGGATGAATAAACGGCTCGAGTTCGGTTGACTACGTGCGGTTTTTTTCCTATATACAAATATTATAAATGTAAAGAGATCGTAGATAAATAATTAGCACGGTGGGCTGTCAACCGACGTGTCAGGAATTACAATCAACAACTTTTTTTTACCGAAACGAATATTTACTCAATCATTTATATCCATCAATTTCTATAAACGTATAAAACATTTAGTTTTTTTTGCAATATTTATTTATTTAGTCGACCGTGTGGAATTTTCAATCGGTAACAGATTTCTGAATTAAATTTATAAATTGAATTTAATAAAATTCATTACTATTCATGTTGATCTATAATGATCTCTAACACCCAAACTCAACTCCCTCTCTTTTCATAGATCATCCTCTAAACCCGTTTCTCTTATCTCTCTGATTATTCCTTCTATTCAATTTTATTTCAGTTTTCCTCATTTTCCTGCCCCTTGTGGTATCCATTTTGAAAGTTGTTTCAATAAACACTCATTTGACATTCGACACATTAACATTTTGTCCCAATATCACTAACAGTTATATATATATTACTCTTGTTATTTTCCTTAAAACTTCATTCCTAACTTTTCTCTTCTCGATTTCTTAGTAACTTATCTCCAGAAATTCATTTCTGTTGCAAATATCACTTTTTCGATCCTATCTTCCACTGACCATACTTCCACACTTTATATAGTTACACTCTTAGCAGTTGTGTTATAGATTAATCCTTATACTCCTCAATTATTCTTTGTAAATGACCATACCATAGTTGTTTTATCCCAATATCATCAACAATTGTACAAATTACTCGTATTATTTTCCTAATACTTCGTTTCTGATCCTTTCTCTTTTCGATTGGCCTAAAGCTCGTCTCATTTTTCGATAGTCATGTGCAATAACTCACACATACTACTTTTTAGGATTTACAGCTATAATAGGTCTTGGCCTCTCTGACAAAAATGACTCACTCGTTTTTTATGTCCTTCCAGAATTTATCATAACGTCTCATCTTCTTTGTTTTGAACTTCCAAGTATTTACGATTCAGAATTTTTCAAATGACAGACACTCGTTCTGTACTATCGCACGGAATTTAACACGAAGATCCAAAACAAAATCAGGTCTTGGATTTTACAATTTCCAAAACCAGACATTATGGACGTCTTCATCCCTGATTGATATGAGGTCACGAATTGCAAGATTAATTCATTTTTCCAAGATAACGTACAGATACAGAAGACTGAACAATGTATAAGAATATACAAACAGATATGAAGACATATAACGAGCTTCGGGGCATATCATACGTCCCTAGGTACGTTAAAGAAAAGAAGAGCAAAATTATCAACAGACAAAGAACAACAAAAACTGAAATTCCTTGAACTTGATAATCCAGGAGCTTTGTAAACTATTTGAATACCATTATTAGCTAATTTCACTCTCACCAAATTCATCGTCAATCATGAACATCTGGGTATTTTGATTGAACCGTGGGTAAATTTAAAGTGTTTTTCATATCAGAGTATTTTTTTACGATTAATATTGTCAACTCCGATTTTCAAATGACTCTTAAACCAGGAATCGTTGATGTCCAATTATCTATTTTAAAAATATCTGATATTCAAAATAAATTCATTTTTCCTGACAGAGCGAAAGAAAAATAACTATAAAAAAAGAACTACTAAGAGAAGGTTGAAAGAATGGATTTTCCAACACAAGAAACAAACTAAACTCGAAAGACAGAATCCAGACATATTTTAAAAGATTCCGAGTTCAAAAATAAATCTTGAATTCAATCAGTGATCAATAAATCTAAAACAATGGATAAAAATAACAATTGTTGTAGAAGTATTTTTTCCGATTTTAATTATAATCAATCAGAGAAGTCTCATTCGTTATACAGATAAATAAATATATATATTTCAAGCCGGGCATTCAGTCACCGGTACTAAAACGAAAAACAGAAAATATAAAATAATAATTTACACGGTCCATAATTTATCCGAGACATTTTTATGCAGTCGGAGAACACAATAAAATATCTCAACAATGAATCCGAGACACTTCTTCAACCATCGACCCGTTTATACACATCTACTTGTTTTTTCCCTAATCCGAATTCGAAAAAAACGGTCAAGAAATGGCCATCAATCCGAACAGAGACCGAATTGATATACATTTATATATATATATATATATATATATATATATATATATATGTATGTATGTATGTATGTATAAATGGAAGTGTATCTAAGAATCTACGAATACGAATTCCGTAATTAAAACAGGGGCGTGTCGATATCCGACGATTCCGTCTTGGAAAAAAAACTTTTTTTTGGAACGTAGTACGGTTTTTTCAGCCGTTGTCGGTTCGGTTCCCGAAACGTATATTTAGAAAAGAAAAAAAAGAGAACAAAACGAGGAAATATGCCAATGTGGATATCTGCTGTTCGCTGCTACATTACAAGAATAAAGTCGGATTGTGTGTGTGTGTGTGGATGTATGTAGCTGCCTATAGCGAGTCAAAATGCCTTTTTTCACGAAATAAATGTTGTAACATGCTATGGGCGGGGTATACCTGTCACGGTCGTCTCAGATCCGTGCCAGATAGAGACCGAAGTTGAAATGTAGACAGGCTATCTTTAATTTGCTTGGCAGGTGTGATATATACCTTTTTATATACATATGTATGGATATTCACATGTATATCATACACGTACGCCTGTATCATATATCTACAAATATTATATACATACATATAAATATAAATAAATATATATATATATTTAATCCAAATAAAAATTCTACCTATTTATGTATGTTTATGTATATTAATAAATTTTACTTTTATTACAATAATAAGATTAACTGCGAAACGTTTCTATAAATATGTTTTATTCGAAAGTTATGTATTTTTTTTTGTTTGATGAAATCAAAGATATTATTAATTAGACGATAATTCAAAAATTCCGTAATTAAATTATGCATATATATATATATATATATATATATATATATATATATATATATACTCGTATATATATATTTATAAATTATGTTATATTTAAATATGTACATATTTCTGAATATTTTTTTTTAATGAAAACAATTTAGTTTTATTGATTAGATTTTTTATTATTATTATAAAATATATCAACATTCAAATGGGTATTCGAAATTAAAACAAGAAAAAATGTAGTTATAGTCCATTTGCACAGATAAATTATTATCCCAACATCATAAATTTTATTAAGTGTTCAATAATGACTTACGAATTTTGATCACTCTTTGTTGTTAATACGTTTTTTTTTTCTATTATGATGCCATTATTTTTCTAGTACAATATATATATATACAATTTATTTCTTGAAACTGTTATTACTTATGAATTTAGTTTACTTTTTATTATTAACACGTTTGTCAAAAATGATATATTTGTTGTTTTGGAACTGTGGCTGATTCACTTTACACAAATGAATTTTAACCCCAACACCACAATAAGATTACATAATTATAAATAATAAGTGAATAATAAATGATTATTGAACAATAAATTATTGTGGTGTTGGGGTTAAAATTCATTTGTGTAAATCATATGTAGTTCGTGAAAAATGCAACATGGCATTATATATGGTCATCCAAATGTGACGCCTAGATTCGTGTCACCTGATTTACGACACTTTATTAAAGATTGCAAATGTAGTGATAGGAGATCTAATTTGAGCATCTTTATATTAAAACGTTTTATTTGTTGTTTTGGAACTGTGGCTGATTCACTTTACACAAATGAATTTTAACTCCAACATCACAATAATTAAAAGTGTTCAATAATCACTTATTATTTATAATTATATAATCTATAATTATATCGACTGATGCATTTCCATGGCGACGCCATCATCATTAGAACCTTTGACATTTTATTTGAAGCTAATAATCAATTTGTATGAAAATGTTATTTTTAGGTTTATCTTCATTTTCTCAAATTTGTGTAACTTCTGATTATCTATCTATCGTTCTGTGTGTCAATAATTTTCTCTTCTAGTTTATTCTGACAAATTTTCTTATATATTTCTGTTTCATCTATCCAAGGGTCTCTTTCTGGGGTTTTTTATGTATTTAGGTTTCTAATCAATAACTTCCCATATACATCGATTGCCTTTTCTTCTTACTATAGATATATATATATATATATGTATATTAGTCGATATTCAATAATCACTTGCTAATTTATAATCAATAATCACTTAAGAAAGGCTCTGATGATGATCATAAAAAAGTAGTTAATCATTGGAAATGGAAAGTTCTGGGAAAATCCTTCATCCAACGGTGGATAGGAAGAAATTGTTGATTATATATATATATATATATATATATATATATATATATATATGTGTGTGTGTGTGTGTGTGTGTGTATGTTATAATATAATATATATATATATATATATATATATATATATATAATATATATATATGTATAGATATTATAACAAAAATAAAAAGTATATAATGAAAATAATTCATTTATTTGTTGTTTTGTAACTGTGGCTGATTCACTTTACACAAATGAATTTTAACCCCAACACCACAATAGTTTAAATTGTTCACAAAAAAAATAACAAAAAAATACTAACATCTTTTTTAAAAAAATTAAATCACAAAACTAATGCATGCAGATATTCAATTCATCTAGAACATATCTTACAAATTGTTAAAAATTTTCGAATACCGTCACAAGTAATAAATAAGTCAATCATGTCATCAGAAAAGGTTACAAATCTATGAAAAAGAACATGTTACAAAAACAATAAATAACCGAAAACACTTCATGCTTGCAGACCAGATGACGAAAAGAAAGATACAACCCCCAGTTGTAGATGGATTGAATAAGGACACAAAACACAAATTAGTATATGTATATATAAAAAAAAGTTAGTCTGGATTTTAAAAGAAAGGCTGTGACGATGATGGCGTCCCCATCGAAATGCATAAGACCATATAATTAAAGATTATATAATTATAAATAATAAGTAAACAATAAGTGATTATTGAACACTTTAAATTATTGTGGTGTTGGGGTTAAAATTCATTTATGTAAAAATGATATAATTTTTCTAGTACAAAATATATGAAATTCGTTCTATGAGATTGCTATCACTTTCAAGATAAGCATTGATAAGAAATTCGACAAGAAATAATTATTGGATAATTTAATAAAATATCGTGTGTCTTTGGAAAAAATCAATACAGTCGCAAAATGTATCTATTAATTTTTTTAATAAAAATCTTATTAATATAAAAATATTTCTAACTGAAAAAAATCAATTGAAAAATCATTACAACTCAAATAATTCAAAATTTATTTCACATCTTCCTAAATCTTTTCAATTCACAATACATGCAATTTGTTTCTCGAAACTAATATTATTTTCAAAATATATTAGAAACTATATACATATTTCTCCGTAATTCAAAAAGACCTACATATACATAATTCTAACTGAAACATTTCACCGTATTTCAATCCTATGACCTTTATAATAACAACCAAACGTGTTAACAATAATCCATTTGTGATCTGTCGTTATCTTAGATGAAAATTAATTAGTTTCGGCAGTGACGCAAGATTTACACGCATTCAAATCCACACACACACATACAAATATATATATATATATATATATATATATATATATATATATATATATATATATATAATGGCCTATATGTATATTACATCAACGCCACTGTACTGTATTAATATGTATTTAACGCACGATTCGTGTAAGACATAAAAATTAAGAAGTCGGTAAAAACTGGTAGTTAATAAAAATAAATTAACGTCTCTACACCGATATAATATAAATTCGTGGACACGAGAACAGGAGAACGAAAATTAAAACTACATGCATTTAGTTTCGGGTCCTGTGTGTTCCGACGGACGACACACAAATAAAAATTAATAGAGTGAAAAGACGTACGTACGGACAGATAGACAGATCGGTCCGAACAGACGGACCCGCTCAATTAAGCAGATAAAACGATACTTAACAGCGGATTTTTACATTAATTTGAATGTCCCGACCGATACTTTAATACCTTCGGACAAGATTCTTCGTTTCTGTTCACTCATATGCACATATAGACATATATACATATATATATATATATATATATATATATATATATATATATATATGTTCGATTATACCTGACCTACCACAAAAAAGCAGGTGCCACTAGTTAGGACACAATACATATTTCTGATTAGGGGATGAACTAGCAGATGAAACTCATAAGAATTTTTTTACAAATATATTAATATATATATAAATCCATCTGTACGCCCACTTAAATGAAACGATGAGGAATGAGGCCCGGTGGAAAAATTTTAATCCTGATTTTAGACTTTTTGTATTACACAAATCGACTGGCTTAATGTCACAAACATACATACAGACATACATACATATATACAAATATACATAGATATATATATATATATGCACTTGAATGAATATTTAACCCATTGAAATTAAGGACAATGGTTCGTCAAGAATTTATGGTCATCTTTTATTCTAAATAGATGCTGTATCGTCTTGTATTGATATATGTAGCCATATTTATAGATATTTTATATTCAGAAAATACATGTGTGTTTGTGTATATATATATATATATATATATATATATATATATATATATATATATATATATATAAAACCAGAGGAATGGATATATAAATTATTTTATTTTTCTATTAGTATGACAAAATAAAATATTTAAAATATCTTTAAATTATTTATATATATATATATATATATATATATATATATATATATATATAAAGTAAAATTTCAATTAAGAGACATATGTTTAAGAGATTCCTGACTTAACAAACAGGATTCCATAAAGATTATAAACATCATTTACAAATTATATATTTTAATTCAAAGAAAATATGGTTTATAGAGACTATTTTCTGCTATTAGTTCTTTGAAAATGTGTTCGAAGAAAAAAAATATTTAGTTGAAAATAGCTCTATAAAATAGCTCTATAAAAAATATATGAATTGCATATATTTTTTGTTCAAAGAAGAAAATAATTTATGTACTGGAGATAATAAATTAGATGTAGTTTTCACTCAAAAAATATAACACTCATTATTCAACGTCCAAATCAAAAAATAATTTTTGAAACAAGGAAAAGCCATAACACTTGTAACTTTTTCCCCATAATCTATTCATTCATATTTTTACATTTTCATGTAATTCCCAGCATAAATCTTTCCTGAGCTGCTAAATCATTTTACCATTCATGACTCATGTTTTTCTTTCTTTCTCTCTCTCTCTCTCTCTCTCTCTCTCTATATATATATATATATATATATATATATATATATAAAATCACACCATAAAGCCCATATCAATCCACTATTGTACGAAAGCCTCAATGAATACCGCCATTCATTGGTATTTGGTCATATTCACCACGCTGACCAGGCGAATTGGTAAAGATTTTTTTATTCGGGGTTTACTCCCTTCTCGACAGTTATTTTTTACAAGATGAGATTGTCGACCTTCATGCTCAACCCTCGAAAATGAGTGACTCTCCGACTGGGAACAGAACGCAATCTCCCGCATGACACGCGTTGATGCAAACCACTGTGCTTCCCAGTCGGTTATATATATATATATATATATATATATATATATATATATATATATATATATATATATGAAATTTCTAGATCAGCGATGGACTAAAGAAATTATTAATTAAGAACTTAGAAACACAAAAAGAGTCCTATGAATAGATGTGACAGAAATAAAAAAAATATCAGAATAAACTAAGAAAAATTGAGACCCACCCTATTGAAACATCACCTCCAATACACTATATTGTGATTTTGAAGTGAAAATTCCTTTTTTCTGTGAAAATAAATTCTCCACAATTCCAAAATAAATAAAAAACATAAGATTTCATTAGAGTGTTTAATAATCACTGTTGACTCGATTATCTAATACACATTTCGTTTACCATATCGTCGTCATTAAAGCTCAAAATTCTTATAAGATATAGCTATTGGAAATAATAAATATAATGACTAGTATATAATTTTTAAACATTTCTATAAAATCTTGTGAATGGTCCATCCATAAAAAGTAAATTAACGATAATTTTAATTACCCCCCAAAAAAATCTGTTTATATACTTGAGTTTTTTATCTGAAAATAATTACAAATCTTGTAACTTCGCGTGCGATGATCACATTATTTATTTGATTTTTTCCATACAAAGAGTACTATTAAACCTCGACAAAATGTAATTTTACTCAAATGACTAAATCGGTCACTTAATCGAATTTCTAACATACAAACACACCTAAATCCATTCCCTCGCACTATTCTTAAACCGATCTTAATTATTCAAAGAGAAGAAAAAAACGTCCATTAAAATCTCGTACAGTCGAAAATTATACACGTGAAAAACAGTTTTCTCGGATCCGATTCACATTATAATCGAACCAATTATCTCTAGGTTCAGAAAAAAAATCATAATAATTATGTACGACGCACACACACACACACACACACGTACACGCGCAGCCGTACATACATAAAATAATAAAACAACATCGTTCTCAACACGACCAACTAGACCTATAATTAAACGCCAATTAAACAACAAAAAATAAAATCGTATCGTGGCTAATTTTCGAAATTGTCGATTCCACGGCCGCCTGCAATCATGTCGTATCGTTATTATGATAATTATTACATATATTCGTGT